>PVJC01020296.1:0-29332 GCA_004026665.1 Murina feae
CTGCCAGGACCACCTCTCCCAGAGTCCCACTCCTCCTCCCATCTGTCCTGCACCCCCACTCCTCCTCCCATCTCCCCTGCACCCCCACTCTTTCCTCTGAGAGCCTTGTCTCCATGAGGACACTCCCGCCCCCCAAGCTGCCCCAGCTGGACCCAGCAGTCACCCTCACCAGGCCTTCCAGTCGCACCCCAGGTCCTGGCAGGTCTGGTCCTGGCTCCTGACTCCTCCCCCGGCCTCCTGTAACGACTGACAAAGGGCCAGCCCCCCCTTGGACAGTCAGCCGCGTGAGGACGGGGGGCGCTGTGCTCGTCTGTGACTCCTCGGCCCCCTGTGGTAGCTGAGCCCTAACACACTGATAAACTCCCTGCACCCCAAGTCCACGGCTGAGGTCGAGTGGGAGAGAGAGGACTTGCTGTGAAACTTGGGGAGCCCTGAGAAAGGGGCCAAGGCAGCGTCGGGTGTAGAGGGGTGGCCTCACCCTCTCCTCTCTGCAGCCCCAGCGAAGATCATCTCCTTCGGAGGCACCGTGACCACGCCCTGGATGAGGGACGTCCGGCTGCCCTGCAGCTCGGTGGGCGACCCGGCCCCGGCTGTGAAGTGGACCAAGGACAGGTGTGTGTGGGGCCCAGGAGTCGGGGCGACCCCGGACGGGAGCCCGTAAAGGTCCCTCTCAGGAGCAGGCCTGGCCTCCCGACCCCTCTCTGCTGGGAGTTCAGCATCTCCCTTCCCCAGATGGTTGGTCAAAAGGCCAAGGTTACGAGGCAGTCCCGGAGTCCTAAGCCCCACGAGTCGGGCCCCTCGCCAGCCGCCTCCAGCTCCCAGCTCCCTCTGCCCACAGACCCGGGGGAGGCCGGGGGAGGGGTGCGTGCCATAACCCATCCCCCACAGTGAGGACTCCGCCATCCCCGCGTCCGTGGACGGGCGCCGGCTCATCCATGCCAACGGCACACTGCTGCTGCGCGCGGTCAAGGCGGAGGACTCGGGCTACTACACCTGCACAGCCACCAACACCGGCGGCTTCGACACCATCATCGTCAACCTGCTCGTGCAGGGTGAGGCCCGTGAGGCGGGCGGGCGGGGGGCGGGGGGCTGTCGAATGGAAGAGCAAGATCAACCCTCTGCTCCCCCCCCCCCCGCACTCCCCGGGAAAGCGACCCTCAGGGAAGCAGGTGCCACAGGGAGAAGGAGCAGGTGCTGGGAGCACCCAGGGGTGGGAAAGCCAGTCCCTCACCCTCCTTCCCACCGGGACCCCCAGTTCCCCATCCTCAGCGGTTGGCCCTGTGGTGAGGCTGTGGCTCCCCCCGCACCCTCCGCAGTGCCCCCGGACCAGCCGCGCCTCTCTGTCTCCAAAACCTCCGCTTCCTCCATCACCCTGACCTGGATTCCGGGGGACAATGGGGGCAGCTCCATCCGAGGTGAGAGGGGTCTTCCTGAGGAGGGGACCCAGGGAAGGAACCTGGGCCCAGGGGGAAGGGAGGGCTTCCCCCTCCCACCATTTGTGCCGGGAATGCCCGGGGCGTGGCCGCAGGAGATTTGGGGGGTTAAAGGGGGGTAGTGCACAAGAGGAGGAGCACAGCCGCCTGGCCTCTGGGCTTTAGCCACTGGAGAGCTGTGCAAACCCGGGAGGTCATCCTCTTCTCTGGGCCCCAGTTTCTACGTCTGCCGAGTGGACGAGTCCGGGGATGAGAGCTCCTCAAACCCGAACCCGCCCGTGACTCACCAGGTCCTGCCAGAAGCCCTGACCCAGGGCTGTGGTGGGCTGAGCGCTGCACGTCCAGCCGGCGCCCGACCGCCGCTGCCGCGGGCACACGTCCAGCTCAGGGTCTAAGCAGGGTCCCTTCGAAGCCTCGCGGCCTGCTTTCCCGCCCCTCCCCGCACCTCGGCCTCTAAACCCCAACATGAGAACTGCAGGGAGGGCAGGAACACTCACTCACGAGCCCCCCAGGTTTGCCTCCCAAGTGCATCGGCCCCTCCCAGTGAGCAGAGCCCCCCCCCCCCGGAGCTCGGCCCCCACGATGCCAGGACCTGGCCAGTCCCTCGCCCTGAGCCCGGCGCACCTGCCCGCAGGCTTCGTGCTGCAGTACTCAGTGGACAACAGCGAGGAGTGGAGGGACGTGTTCATCAGCTCCGGCGAGCGGGCCTTCAAGCTGGACAGCCTCCGGTGCGGAACGTGGTACAAGGTGAAGCTGGCGGCCAAGAACAGCGTGGGCTCCGGGCGCATCAGCGAGATCATCGAGGCCAAGACCCACGGGCGGGGTGAGGCCCAGTGACAGGGCTGGGCGGGAGGCGGCAGGGAGATGCAGCCTCGTTCCCGTCACGAATCCCAGTAGGAAACACGGGTCCCCCTTTCCCCACCCACCCCACCTGACCCGCTGGTAGCTGCCTGTACCTCTCTTCCTTCTGCCTGCATCTTCCTCCTTTGCTGAGACCTTCCCTCCAGTCCTTCTCGCCTCTCCCCTCCTCTTCCCTGGGCATCTCACTGCCACCTGTGCCAACCACTGCCCCACTGCAGTCCCAGCTGCCCCCGGGGACCTGGGCCAGCCCGATTGCATGACTCCATCCCCTCCCAGTCCCTCTGACCCTTCTCTCCTCTGGCCCCCAGAGCCCTCGTTCAGCAAAGACCAGCATCTCTTCACCCACATCAACTCCACGCACGCGCGGCTGAACCTGCAGGGCTGGAGCAACGGGGGCTGCCCCATCACGGCCATCGCGCTGGAGTTCCGGCCCAAGGGCACCTGGGCCTGGCAGGGCCTCCGGGCCAACACCTCCGGGGAGGTGTTCCTGACCGAACTGCGAGAGGCCACATGGTACGAGCTCCGCATGAGGGCGTGCAACAGTGCTGGCTGCGGCAACGAGACGGCCCAGTTCGCCACCCTGGACTACGATGGCAGTGAGTGGGGAAGGGAGGAGCAGCACAGATGCTGGCGCCGGGGGGCTGCCAGGGTAGCTGGCAGAGAGAGAGAGACTAACAAGAGAAAAATCAGCAGGACTGTCGTCAGGGGAAAGGCTGACAGGTACAGGCAAAGATGGCAGCAGACGGGCAGGCAGGCGGGTGCGCTAGAGACAGGTAAACAAACAAGTCATGACACTAGGCCATTGCTTCAGAGACGGGGAGGGAGGTGCGGTTGAGGCCCTGCCCTCTGAGACCCGATTCTGACTCAGGATATGAGGGGAGGGTCTCACTGCAGGAACGGAGACATGGGCACGGCTCCGGGCTGAGTCACTCATACAGTCTCCTGGGGGCTGGCTGGCCACCAGCTTCCAGCTCTGTCATCTTGAACTGTGGCCTCCAAGATAACCAGAGAGAGAGGGAGAAGGCTCCCCACTTCTCAATGGCCTGGGCCAGGAGCTGACTCCTACTCATGCTCTGGGATCCGGGACGAGGCCCATGGCTGTCGCTGGGACATGCACACAAGCACATGGGTATCGGTGAGCACTAACTGGTGTCTGCCACACGGGACACTCCACACATGCACGCATACACACGCACATGTGCACACCCACACGGACACACGCAAACATGAAAGGTGCCCAGAAGGCTGCATTCAGAGGGACATTGTCACCAGCTAGACGAAGTCTGCCCAGCGAGGGGATGGCTCAGGCAGGAAAGGCTCATGAAGGAGAGGACTCTGAGGGAGGCTCTGAAGCAGGCACAGGGCTCGGCAGAGGGTGTCAGCAGGAGACGTCGCTGCCTCCTGCCTCCGTGCAAGCGCTCAAGGCCAGCAGACACTGCCTATGGCGGGGAGGGGAGCAGGGAGGGAAGGCTTTTGTCTTCATCTGGGGAAGAGAACCCAGGATCTCACTGCCCTGACTTCTCTCTGCTGAGATTCTTACCATCTCCCCCACCCACCCCTCCTGACCAGCTGGCTGTGGGAATCTGAGCCCAGCCATCCACCCTTGAAGAATGAATGTGAACTCCAGCAGACAAGAGAAACAGGTTCAGGAAGTCATTGATATCAAAATGTAGTGTGAAAACTACCCCACTGTTCATGGTTGTCCTGATGGGACCAGAATTGGGGGGAGCAGAGGAGAGGAGCTCTGCACCAGGACGTGGAGGTCAGCATGAGAATAAGGGCGGCAAGAACGGCACCAGGGCTCCCCCACCCATGGGAACCTGCATAGCACCCAACTCGGAAGGGACACCTGACTCCCTTCCTCACCCCCACCCAGGCACCATCCCTCCCATCAAGTCTGCTCAAGGCGAGGGGGACGACGTGAGGAAGCTCTTCACCATTGGCTGCCCCGTCATCCTGGCCACCCTGGGACTGGCTCTGCTCTTCATCGTACGGAAGAAGAGGAAGGAGAAACGGCTGAAGCGGCTGCGAGGTGGGGGGGGTTCCTTCCTATGCCCTCTTGGGCAGGAGCGCTGACCCTCAGCCCACGGCCACCTCCCACTGGCTCACAGCTGTCCCTGCACAAGAGAGAGTGCCCGTGTGCAAAAGGAGAGCTGCACTCCGACCTTCCAAACCTCCCCATGTTGACTGGTCCCTTCTCTGTGTCCCCAGGACTTTGTGCCTGTCCTAACCAGGGCTGACTCTTAGAGGCTCACACTGGGAAAGCCGTGCTGCTTGTTAAAAGCTTTTAAAATGTCCTTGTTGACTGGTAAATAGGTGTTGCTCCTGTTACCCTAGATGTGCCAATCTCTCACAGGACTCCTGTGACTTGCCCAGGGCCCAGGCACTAATGAGCATGCCTGCAGGGTTCTTTAGGGCCTCGCTCACTTCTGACTAGACAGTTTCCATGCACACCCGTTTTCAAGTATTTTTGAATATCGTTCCCTGTCCCCACATCTAATAGTGCAGTGTGGCACAAATGGGTCTGATTTACCTCAATTTGTACAGTGTCTGGCATCTACTAGCTGCTTAATAGATGTCCACCACTCATTTGGAAAACATTTATTGAGTATCTGGCAGACATTGGAGATCAAAAGATGAATTAAGAAGGAACAACCCATGCCCTTACAGAGAGAACAGTCTATTGTGAGAAGCCGGGGCACAATGGTAGCACAGAGAGGAAGTGACTGACACTGCCTACCGTGTTCAGGATAGTTGGGTGAATGATGAATGGATGGTTCAAAGGATGGTTGGATGGCTGCTGGACAGATGGGTCAATAGATGAATGGATGGATGGTTGGAAGAGTGGTTATGTACTTGGATAGGAGGTTAGATTATTGATTGGGTGGTTTGATGGAAGGATATACAGATGGAAATATGGTCAGAAGTATGGTTGAATAAAAGGTTTATTGAATAAATGGTTGAATGGATTGGTG
Organism: Murina feae; assembly: GCA_004026665.1. Lineage (NCBI taxonomy): Eukaryota > Metazoa > Chordata > Mammalia > Chiroptera > Vespertilionidae > Murina > Murina feae. The sequence continues at coordinate 5,270 of PVJC01020296.1, forward strand.
GTTGTATAGATAGATGGATGAAGGAGTGGGTGGATGGATGGGTGGATGGGTGGATGGATGGGTGGGTGGGTGGACGGATGGATGGATGGATGGATGGATGGGTGGATGGGTGGATGGATGGATGAATAGGTGGTTGGATGGATGAATGGATGGTTGGATAGATTGATGGTTAAAGGGATGCTTGGATGTGTAGATGTATATTTGGATGGATAGATGGATGATAAGATGAAGAGATGGTTAAATAGTTAAATGAATGGATGATTGGATGAATAGTTAAATAGATGAATGCATAATTGAATAAATGGTTAGAGAAATAGCTGGATGGGTTGATGGTTGAATGGATGGGTAGTTGAATTGGTGGATGATGGATGCATAGTTAGATGGGTGAGTAGATGAGTGTGTGACCAGTTGGACAGGTGAATGGACAGGTGTTTGGATCAATAATAAATGGATAGATGAATGGGTGGTAGTTGGATGCATGCCTGGAACTAGATTCACTCTGACAGATCATTCTCAGTTATCAGGGGGTTTGATGGATTAACCAGGACCATTGCTTCTCCTCTCTCACCAATTTCTACCCCGAGAGCCCTAGTCCTATTCAAGGGCCCTCCAAATCCATCCATGGACTTTCTAGGGGATAGATGCCCTGGAGGAGGAAATGACACCTCTTGGTTGATAGTCATCTGGGGCTTCCCACTGACCACCTCTGCTGCTTCCTCCACTCTCCCCTCTCCCCAGCAGATAACTAAGGAGAGACCCACCATTGATGCCCATTTCCAGTCTGCTCCGGTGCCTTATTTAATTAGAGTCATTTCAGGAACCAGATGGAGCTCTTTATACACCCTCTCCTTTGGCAAGGACCTTCCTATTAGATAAAAGTCTGAGGGAAGGAAAACATGTTTTAGAGTGTTCTGGAGGTCCTTATATTTCTCCCTCTTCTTCCCAAGAGACCAGCCTTGGTCCCAGCTCAGGGAATTCTCCCACATGTCTCCTCCAATTCTCATTCTACTCAAACTCCATTCTCACCCAGCCCCTCTCTCTACTGTTTTGCAGATGCAAAGAGTTTGGCAGAGATGTTGATAAGGTGGGTTTCATATAGTTGCTTCTTCTCTCCTCTCCTCTCTCTTCCCCACTGCAGGGGACAAGCTTCAATCCCCGCTGTTTTTGCAAAAAACCCTCCCCCAGCCCCTTATGGCTGCTGAGTCACCCACCTGTAGCCCTTCTCCCCACAGCAAGAACAACCGAAGCTTTGACACCCCCGTGAAGGGGCCCCCCCAGGGCCCTCGGCTGCACATTGATATCCCCAGGGTCCAGCTGCTAATCGAGGACAAGGAAGGCATCAAGCAGTTGGGTGAGTGACAGGTGCCACGAGCTCTCTGTCCTGTGCAGAGTGTGCTTCTCCGGCCACACACGCCAAGGGCAGCCACCAGCCCTCACAGCACTGCTGCAGTTCTCACCGAAGCCTGAGCAACAGCTCAACAACCTCCAACACATTGCAGCTTCTCTCAAGAGCTGTTAACGCCCTGAATGGTTTGGCTCAGTGGCTAGAGCATCAGCCTGCAGACCAAAGGGTCCCAGGTTTGATTCCAGTCAAGGGCATGGACCTGGGTTGCAGGCTCCTCCCCGGCCCGGGCCCTGGTCAGGGCTTGTGCAGGAGGCAACCCATCCATGTGTTTCTCTCACATCGATGTTTCTCTCTGTCTTTCCCTCTGTCTTCCCCTCTCCCTAAGAATCCATGGGAAAATATCCTCGGATAAGGATTAACAAAAATAACAAACCAGAAAAAAAAAGGAGCTGTTTCTTTCTCTAAGGGGTCATGTTCCTGGCAGTTCACTGGATAAAGACAAAGAGAAACTGGGAATTAAAGATGGCGCCCAGGGGGAAGGAGTCCCGCTGATTGTTTTTCTCCCCCCAGGAGATGACAAGGCCACCATCCCTGTGGCGGATGCTGAGTTCAGCCAAGCTGTCAACCCGCAGAGTTTCTGCACCGGCGTCTCCTTGCACCACCCAGCCCTCCTCCAGAGCTCCGGCCCCCTCATCGACATGTCCGACATCCGGCCAGGCACCAGTACGCATGACCCCAGGAGGCAGCCCTCCTGCACAGTGTGTCTTGGGCACAGCATGGGGCGTGGGTGATGTTTTCAAAAACAAAAAGGAGGAGGAACCGCGTGGGAGACGTCAGCCTGGGCACCTGGCCCGCAGACTCACTGACCGTGGGAACTTACCTAATCTTACACCTCTGAGCCTGGGTGTCCTCACTAGAGGTGTTGAGGGGTTGGGTGTTCTTGCCTCGAGGGCCTTTTGCCACTAGCCCTGCGGCTCCAGACGTGCGTGTAGAATACGTCAAGGGCTGTAGGGGATGGGTGCATAGTCAGGAGGAGAGGTGACGCTCTTCCCGGGCTAAAGGGAAAGGCGGGGTAGGTGGAGAAGACTCCTCATGCCCAGCCACTCTGTCCCTCTGCCCCGAGGCCAGCTGTGTGGTCAGGAAAGGCAGCCTGCTCGGCGCGCCCCAGGGAGTCCTGTGGCTGCGTCTGCCTCCTCCCTGGCTCCCCACTGCCTTCTGCCCGAGCCCCAGTGCCCTGCCACTGTGAGGGTAGCGGTGCTGGCAGGACCGGAGGCAGCTGGCTCTCGCTTCCTCTGTGTAGACCCGGTGTCCAGGAAGAACGTGAAGTCAGCCCACAGTACCCGGAACCGGTACTCAAGCCAGTGGACCCTGACCAAGTGCCAGGCCTCCACACCCGCCCGCACGCTCACCTCTGACTGGCGCACGGTGGGCTCCCAGCACGGCGTCACCGTCACTGAGAGTGACAGCTACAGCGCCAGTCTCTCCCAGGACACAGGTGAGCCCGGGGCCCCGCCTGTGTCCTGCCCCTGCTCGTCCAGCTCCACCACCCAGCTCCACCTGCCGTTTCCCCACTCCTACCTGCCAGCCCGTGGGGTTCAAGACACTGTCAGTGTAGTTCCCAGCTGGCTGCTGACACACTGTGGGGCTGTGACACAAACACCAGACCCCTCTGAGCCCTGCCTGGCCGGGGTTTCATTTTGCTCTCCCCCAAATAGAGAAAACAGTCTGCGTGGCATCTGCTGGAGGAAGGGCTGAGTGGCCGGGGAGTTGCTTAGTTCCCAGAATGCAAGGTGTTTGCCCTCCACAGCCCAGATCCCAGTTCTGCTCCCTTCGTAGCGGAAGGGAGGGCAGGGTCTCCGCCTGGTCCGCCCACACTTGCGCCCATGCCCTCAGGTGGCTATGGGGGAAGGGGGGAGCTGCTTCATCTGGTCTCGTTGAGTCCCTCCTCCCGGGAGCCCACATATTTCCTCCTGACTCGATGCCTCCGCCTCCCGCCTCCCCAGACAAAGGACGGAACAGCATGGTGTCCACAGAGAGCGCCTCTTCCACGTACGAGGAGCTGGCCCGGGCCTACGAGCACGCCAAGCTGGAGGAGCAGCTCCAGCACGCCAAGTTCGAGATCACCGAGTGCTTCATCTCCGACAGCTCCTCCGACCAGATGACCACGGGCACCAACGAGAACGCCGACAGCATGACGTCCATGAGCACGCCCTCTGAGCCCGGCATCTGCCGCTTCACCGCCTCCCCGCCCAAGCCCCAGGACGCGGACCGGGGCAAGAACGTGGCTGTGCCCATCCCTCACCGGGCCAACAAGAGTGAGTGCCCAGGCCACCTCCCTCCCCCGCCGTGTCCCCTGCCCCAGACCCCTGAGCCCTGCAAGGCCTGGGGCTGAGGGCACCTGGGGCCTGCCAGCCCCGTGGCTCCCTGGCAGTGTGGGTAGCGCAAAGAACAGGACTCGGGAGCAGGGCCCCTGTCCTGTCCAACCTTTTCCTATCTGTGACCTTGGGCGAGTCATCTAACCTCTCTGGCCTCGCGGTTGTGAAATGCAAATGGTCACGTATGCTTTTCCGTGTTGTGGCGGGCATTAGAGATCATGCCCATGCGTGGCACACGGTACGTTCTCACTAAGTAGTGACCAGTCTGAAGCTGGGCCAGGGTGGAAAGAGACTCCCATGGGATCAACGGTGCAGTGGCCACTGGTCTCAACGCTGTGAACTTAATCCCGACCCAACAGCGCGGTCCTGACGACTCAGCCCATGGCAGCCATGCCTCCTGGTGGGCAGTGCCCTAGCCTGGTGGAGAACCATCCCACTGCAGGCACCTGGCTAGGGCGCACGCCCCTTGGTGTTGGTGGGGCAGGTCTAGGATGAGCAGGGGTAGGTGAGGGAGTCCATCAGCAGATGTTGGAGCCCCGCCGACAAGGCCCCAACTGTCCCCCGTGAGTCTAGTCTGCTCAGCACTGGCCTTGCCCAGTGGCCAGGCTAACCTGAGGCCCCAGGGTCATCTAGAGGAGGGCTTGGGCAACAAAGGTTGAGGATTCAGGAGACCAGCAGCCCTGGGGGGCGCCCACCCCTCCTCGCTGTGTGAATTTGAGCGAATTACTTCATCTTTCTGAACCTCCGCGTCCTCCCTTGCAAAATGCAGGCAGCCTGCCCACGGGGCTGCGGGGCCAAGTGGGTCATCTGCGGAAGTGCCTGGCATGGCCAGCAGGACATGGAGACAGTTTCAGAAACTAAGGACCTTCCACCTGAGAGGCTGTGCAGGGACGAGGAAGCCCGTTCTCCGGGTCCCCCGGGGGCAGAATCAGGTTCATGGCGCAGAAATGGCAGAAGGAACAGTCCTTCTTCTCTCCCGGGAAGGAAGCGCGTCCCTCAGCCAGAGCCCTCGGGAGCCAGAGTGGCCACTGCCCATAAGCACCAGCTCCCCAGCAGCCGCTGTGCCAACCTCTGTATTGAGCGCCCGTTACTTTAGTCACCGCTCAGATGTCCTTAGGGCGTGTGATTAGCCCGGTTCCTCAGATAAGGACAGGAAGGCTCAGAGAGGTCAAGTAGCTGACCTTTTCCCAACTCTTCGGTGCCCATGGCGGGGCGCGGCGGGGAGTATTGAGGGGTGGGAGGTTGGCTGAGCCCTGCCTCTCACCTCCTCTGCTTCTTCCGCCCAGGTGACTACTGTAACCTGCCCCTGTACGGCAAGTCAGAGGGCTTCTTCCGAAAGGCAGAGGGGCGTGAGCCCTGTCCCGCGGTCCCACCCCGAGAGGCTTCCATCCGGAACCTGGCCCGAGGCTACCACACCCAGGCTCGCCACCTGACTCTGGACCCCACCAGCAAGCCCTTGGGCCTCCCCCACCCAGGGGCCCCTGCTGCTGCCTCCACGGCCACCTTACCTCAGAGGACTCTGGCCATGCCAGCACCCCCGGCTGGCACAGCGCCCCCAGCACCCGGCCCCACCCCCGCCGAGCCCCCCGCTGCCCCCAGTGCTGCCCCTCCAGCCCCCAGCACCGAGCCTCCCCGGGCCGGGGGCCCAAGCACCAAAATGGGGGGCTCCAGGGACTCGCTGCTCGAGATGAGCACGTCGGGGGTAGGGAGGTCTCAGAAGCAGGGGGCAGGGGCCTACTCCAAGTCCTACACCCTGGTGTAGGGGCCCGCCCTCAGCCCGCCTGCACCCCCGGCCCTCAAACTCCTGCCCCATCGACGACGTTACACTGACCGGCAGAACCCGCCCACCACGACCACGACCGCGTTGCGAACGCTTGTACATAGGACTCTTTTGTACAAATGAAAACTATTTTCTTCTTCTCCGTGAAGCCAGGGCACAACGAACGTGACAGCACACGTCACCCCCACCCAGAAACCACGCGTGGGGCGAGAGATACACACGCACATAGGAGCACAGCGACCGACTATGTCTGTGTATTTCCCTCACCTTATTTTGAGACAGAAGCACAGACTCGGCAAATTTCTCCTCCCCTCCCCCCGCCCCCTCCCCCTAATCTCGGTGGTTTTGACAAAGACCAAAATCCCAACTCAGAGACACTGCATGCGATGTCACTGTCCCACGAAAGCCAGGAGTTGCTTCAATTTGCAGATGCTTATGTGTTAATACCTTTTTCTATGAAAAGAGACCCCACGCCGTGTGCAATAAAGGTTATGTTTCTACATGGTGGCTGTAGCCCAGCTGGGGGAGGGCTGGGGGAGGGGGGAGGCCCCGTCCCAGGCCATCCTTTCTCACAGAGGCTTTCAGAGCTTCTGGGGGGACTGTTAGGGCCAGGTGAGCCCCTGGGGGGGCGGAGGTCAGCAGAGGGCAAGAGGTAGAAAGGGCCGGTGGAGGGGGGACGCAGCTCGGCCAGGAGAGTCAGGCCGGATCCTGCTTCACCTGGTTCGGAGGAGTTGGCAACTAGGTTTCAGGTGAAGGGACAGAAAGCCCAGGCGAGCAATTGTACTTGGGGGGGGGGGTAAAGAGGGCCCCTAAGAAGGACCAGGGCGTTCCTGAGGTCTGCACCCCCAGCCAAGGCCAAGTGTGTAAGGGGAACGTGGAAGGAAGGCGAGTCTGCGCCCTCGGCTGAGGAGGAGCTGGGAAGGGCCCGGAGGGCTGGGGAGGAAGGCGGGGTTTGTGCCTGCAGTGAGGTGCACGCCTGACATGCACGGCTCTCCATAGTCAAGGAACTTATTCCGTAAACATTCCCTGAGCATCCAGTGAGGGGGGCCTGCGGACAGAGGAGGGGCGGAGGAGGGCCCCTTGGGGACTCCTGGGTCCCCGGGGAAACTCCATCTCAAGCCCCACACTCAGGGCCCACCCCGGAGACCCAGCTGGTGGATTAAGGAGAACAGGCACCCGCTGAGGGGCTAGCTCTGCTCCAGCCTGCAGGACAGGGTACCCCCCCCCCGCCCCCCGGCTGCTGGCACGGAACTGCAAGCAGCAAGCAGGCCGGGAACTCTTCCCTGGCCCTACGGCCCGCTGACACACACACACATACACATATGCACTCACACTCACATGCACACACTCCCATGCACACCCACACACACATGCATGTGCACGCACGTACACACTCACACACACACATGCATGCACACTCACACACACATGCTCATGCACACACTGGGCCCTGGGAAATCACAACTCAGCCCCCGCTCCGACCAGCACACGTGGAAGAAGGAATCCCAGAAGCCAGAGTGGAGGGAGCCCGCCGCCCAGGATGCAGGGAGAGGCCTGTGCAGGCTGAGCAGAGCCCTTCCTGTGCACCAACTCTGGGAACCTCCTCACGCTTCGCCATCTCCATCTCCACCTGAGAGAAGGCTGGAGCTCGGGACTCAGCAAATCACCCAGAGTTAGAGGGGCAGGGAGAGATGGAGAGGAGACACAAGCTCAGGAGTGTCTGCTGCCTTCGCCATGGACCCGAGTGCCTGGGGGCCTCTGTCCAGAGGCCAAGCGTCAGTTCCACCGAGGTTGCTGCCAGGGGGAGAGGCCCCAGACCAGGCGAGCCAGCTGCATGCCTGCACTTCCGGTCCTCGTGGAGCTGTTACTGACCCATCCGGGCATGAGCCAGTGTTCGGGCTGGGTGGCAGGGAGCCCCACGTGCTCCGCCCTGGGGAGGGGCAGGGAGCGGAGGCAGGACGCAGGTCTGGACCTGTGGTGGGCCAGGTGGGAACCGAAGGATTTGGTAAGGCAACAGAGAAGGGAAATCTGAGCCATGCTAGCTTGTGTTCAGCTGAACTGGGCCCCTTCCTGTAACACAGGAGACCTGGAGATTGATACGGGCTTGTGCAAACACCCACCCGATGTTCCGTGCCCGTGGCCTCTACCCGCAGCGTGTTCTGTAGCTGGACCACAGCCTGGTTCAGCCGCCCCCAGAAGCTGGCTCCTCACGGAGCAGCTGAACGCCTGCTCCTCCTCGCTGAGCTGGGAGCCTGGGGCAATCCTCGAGACGCGGTCTGCTCCTTTCCAGGGCGGCACTGCATCCACCACAGATGAGGCCACCGTCTGGCTCAGAGCCTTCACCCTCAAAGTGGGGGCCACAGGCCAGCAGCGTCAGCGTCCCCAGTAGCTGGTGAGAAATGCACCGCCTGAGGCCTCCCCCAGACCCACTGGATCAGAGTCTGCCATCGAGGAACATCCACAGAGGAGACAGGTGCATGTTCAAGTTCAAGAAGCCCTCCTCTAGCAGGCCTTCCGAGAGGCCACACCCCACTCTCCACTGCCAACAACCCAGCTAGACAAGTGGGTCTCAAAGTCAGTTGCACATCAGATTCACCTGAGGAGCTGGTTTGAAAAAACAAGTCCACCCAGCTGGCGTGGCTCAGTGGTTGAGTGTTGACCTACGGACCAGGAGTCCAGGATTCGATTCTGGTCAGGGCACATGCCTGGGCTGTGGGCTCCATCCGCAGTAGGGGGCGTGCAGGAGGCAGCAGATCAATGATTCTCATCATTGGTGTTTCTATCTCTCTCTTCCTCTCCCTTCCTCTCTGAACTCAATAAACACATATTTTAACAAAAAGCAAGTCCAGCTCTCACCAACCGCAGTGTTTGTGGGTGTGCAGCTGGCATTCGCTCAGGTTTTATGTTTATTGCGGTAGAAGATAAATAACATAAAATTTACCTTTTTGGGGGGAGGATAAGGCGGTTTTTCGCCTCTTTTAGGGAGAGCGTTAGTTGGCGTGCTTTGGGTTGAACCTGGGATAGTAGTAGCCTAGGGAACGGAAGCGAGACTTTGCTCTCGTCTGACTTGAACTGTGAGTGTGGTTTAGAGATGCGTACGGATACACTGTTCTGCCTTTTTCTTGTTGTTTTTGCCGACCTTTAAATCTATTTTTATTGAGGTGTAATTGACAATCACATGCTAGTTTCGGGTGTACAACATAATGGTTCAACCTTTGTGCATATGGGAAGTGATGACCACGGTAAGTCTAGTTAACATCTATCGCCAAACATAGTTATAAAAAATGTTTCTCTTGAGATGTGGACTTTTATGATTTACTCTCTTAGCAGCTTTCAAATATGCAGCACCGTATTACTAACTGTAGTCGCCATGCTTTATTTTCCCAGGACTTACTTATTCTATAGCTGATTTATTTTTACCACCTTCACCCATTGTGTCCAGCCTCAGCCCCTTCCCTGGCAGCCAGCAATCTGTTCCTATCACTATGAGCTTGGGCTTTATTTGGTCTTGTTTCTTCAAATTTCACAAACAGTCTTTGTCTGACTGATTTCACCCACAATGCCCTCAAGTTCCATCCTTCTGTGGTAAAGGACAAGATTTCCTTCTTTTTGTGGCTAAACAGTATTCCACTGCATGCACACACCACCCCTTCTGTATCTGTTCGGCCACCACTAAACACTTAGGTTGTTGTCACACCTGGGCTATTGTAAATCATGCTGCTATGACTATAGCAGGGCAGATATCCTTTTTAATGTTTTTATTTATTTCATAGAGAGAGGGGGAGAGAGAGATGGAAACATCAATTGCAAGGGAGAATCATTGATTGGCTGCCTTCTGTATGTCCCCTACTGGGGATCAAGCCCACAATCCTAACCAGTCATCTGGTTCATGGGTCAACACTCAACCACTGAGCCACACTGGCCAGGCCAGGTATCCTTTTTAATTAGTGTTTTCATTTTCTTGGGATGAATGCTCAGAAGAGGAATTTCTGGGTGAGGTGACGGTTCCAGTTTTAATTTTCCGAGGAACATCATACTGTTTTCCTCAGTGGCTGTCCAATTCGCATTCCCACCAACAGTACACAGGGTTCTCTTCTCTCCACACCGTCGCCAGCACCTGTGCCTTGTTTTTATGTGGTAGCTATTCCGATGGGTGTGAGGTGCCATCTCATGGTGGTTTTGATTTGCATTTCCCTGATAATCAATGATGTTGAACATCTTTTCATGTACCTGTTGGCCATCTGTATGTCTTCTTTGGAAAAATGTCTATTCAGATCATTTGCCCATTTTTTAATCCAATTTCATGGAGGGGAGGGTGTTATAGCATTGTATGATTACTTTATATATTTTGAACATTAACCTCTTATTGGATATGTGATTTGCAAATATTTTCTCCCATTCAATAGGTTGCCTTTTCATTTTGTTGGTGGTTCCTTTGTTGTGCAAAAGCTTTTTAGTTTAATGTAGTTTATTTTTGCTTTTGTTGCGAGTCGGATCCAAAAAAGTCATCACCAAGACCCATGGTAAGGAGCTTACAACCTGTTTCCTTCTGGACACTTTATGGATTCGGGTCTTATATTCAAGCCTTTAATTTAGTTTGAATTAATCTTTGTCTGTGATGTAAGATAGTGGCTCAGCTTCCCCACTGCCATTCTTTAGAAAGACTGTCTTTTCCCCATTGTATATTCTTGGCTCCTTTGTCGTAAGTTAATTGACCATGTACGTGTGGGTTTGTTTCTGGGCTGTCTATTCTGATACATTGATCTATGTGTGTTTTTTGGCTTTAATTATACTTTAATTTCTACAGCTTTGTAATGTAGTTTGAAATCAGGGAGTGTGATGCCTCCAGTTTTGCTCTTCTTTCTCAACATCATTTTGGTTATTTAGGATCTTTTGTGGTTCCATACAAATTTTAGGATTGTTTGTTCTATTTCTGTGAAAAATACCACTGGCATTTTGATTAGGATAACATTGAATCTGTTGATTGCTTTGGGTAATTTGGACGTTTTAACAATATTAACTCTTCCAGTCCCTGAACACAGAATATCTTTCCTTATTTGTGTCTTCCTTGGCGTCTTTCACAAGGTCTTATAGTTTTTATTGTACAGATATTTCACCTCCTTGGTTAAATCTATTCTGAGTATTTCATTCTTTTTAATGCAATTGTTAGTGGGACTGTTTTCTTAATTTCTCTTTCTGATAGTTCATTATTAATGTATAGAAATGCAACATATTTATTTTCTTCTATTAATCTTTTTTTTAATCTTTATTGTTCAGATTATTATAGATGTCCCTCTTTTTTCCCTCTAAAGCTCCCCTCCACGTGGTTCCCACCCCACCCCAGGCTCTCACCACCCCACTGTCCGCATCCATAGGTACTGCATACATGCATATAAGATCTTTGTTAGAGAATGCCCTTCAGCATTTTATATAATACTGGTTTGGTGGTATTGGTAACTCCTTTAGCTTTTTCTTGTCTGTGCAGCTCTTTATCTGACCCTCAATTCTGAATGATAGCTTTGCTGGGTAGAGTAATCTTGGTTGTAGGTTCTTGCTATTCATCACTTTGAATATTTCTTGCCACTCCCTTCTGGCCTGCAAAGTTTCTGTTGAGAAATCAGCTGACAGACGTATGGGTACTCCCTTGTAGATGTGTAACCGTTTTTCTCTTGCTGCTTTTAAGATTCTCTCTTTGTCTTTTGCCCTTGGCATTTTAATTATGATGTGTCTTGGTGTGGTCCTCCTTGGATTCCTTTTGTTTGGGGTTCTCTGTGCCTCCTGGACTTGTAAGTCTATTTCTTTCACCAGGTAGGGGAAGTTTTCTGTCATTATTTCTTCAAATAGGTTTTCTATATCTTGCTCTCTCTCTTCTTCTGGCACCCTCATAATTTGGATATTGGTACACTTGAAGTTGTCCCAGAGGCTCCTTACACTATCTTCATACTTTTGGATTCTTCTTTTTGCTCTTCCAATTGGATGTTTTTGCTTCTTCATATTTCAAATCTTTTACTTAATTCTTGGGATCCTCTAGTCTGCTATTGGATCTCTGTATATTATTCCTTATTTCAGTCAGTGTATGCTTAATTTCTGACTAGTCCTTTTCCCTTTTTTTGTTGTTGTTGTGTTGTTAGCATTCTCATTAAGATCTTTTTTAAAAAATATATTTTATTGATTTTTTAAAAATATATTTTATTGATTTTTTTTTACAGAGAGGAAGGGAGAGGAATAGAGAGTTAGAAACATCGATGAGAGAGAAACATTGATCAGGTGCCTCCTGAACACCTCCTACTGGGGATGTGCCCACAACCAAGGTATATGCCCTTGACTGGAATTGAACCTGGGACCTTTCAGTCTGCAGGCCAATACTCTATCCACAGAGCCAAACTGGTTAGGGCTCATTAAGATCTATCAAGATCTATGTTCCTCAGAAGTTTCTAGAAGATTCTTGAGTAAACTTAAAACTGCGGTTTTGAATTCTATATCCAGTAGTTTGCTTTCTTCCATTTCTTTCATTTGTGACATGTTTCTTTGTCTCTGCACTTTGGCTGCTTCCCTGTGTTTGTTTCTATGTATTGGATAGCTGCTAAGTCTCCTTGAGTTGATAGAGTAGGTGTCCTATAGGGCTCAGTGGCTCAGTCTCTGCAATCACCTGAGGTGGACACTCTTGGTGCACCCCTTTGTGGGCTGTGCACACAGTTTTGCTGTAGTTGAGCCTTGATTGTTGTCAGTATCACTGGAAGGAATTGACCTCCAGGCCAATTGGCTGTGAGGACCAGCTGTGTCTATAATGGAAGAGTTGCTGTGCAGGAGACACCCTTATGTGGCAGGACTTGCTTCAGTGGGGCTTTGGTGCTCACTGAGTCTGCCCCTTGAGTGTGTTTCTTATAGATGTGAAGAGTTATAACCTGATATGGTCTCACACTGACCACTGGGTACACTGGCTCTTGGATCTCCAAGGAGGTGAAAAGTCAGCCACTGGCTGGGGCTACCCAGCAGGAGCTACAGAGAGATCTGCAGATTCCTCCTCTATGTATGGGGTTCGGAAGTTCCCAGATGAGACCCAGTTGTGAAGCAAGGCAGGCTGCTGCTGGTGCTGGCCTTGTGCCTTCTTTTGATAGCTTTGGGGCTCCCTGACCCAGCTGCAGCTTGTTTGACAGGTTTTATGCTGAGAAAGGACCATCCATTCATATGCAAAAGCCACTGTGCACAGCTTGGGTGGGTTTGTAAATTGGCTGGAGCCAGGTCTCAGGGAACTCCAGGGCAGAGCAAACAGCAATGGCTGCCAGTCAGCCCTGCACTGGGGCGGTCCCAGCATAGGAACGATGATCACTGCAAGCACCTCCATCTGAAAGAAAGCTGCCCCCAGGTTCCTGCCCCAATTCCAAAGAGTCCAGTTTCTCCCCGTGTGTGTCTGGGTCCCCCAGAGTCCTGACTGGCACTGGAGCTCAGAGCAAGTGGGAGCTTGTATCTCTCTCCCAATTAAAAAAGCAGCGCACCTGGGTGCCACCCCATTCTGCACCTCCACACCTCCTACTAGTCTCAATGTGCTTTCTTCTTTACCTCTCTAGCACTCAGCCAGCTTTCCCACAGTTCTGAATGACAGTTGTTCTGTATATTAGTTGTAATTTTGATGTGGTTGTGGGAGGCAGCATGTACAGATGTTTACCTATGCCGCCATCTTGGTTCTCCTGCAACAGATTTTTTTATATTAATTTTGTATCCTACAACTTTACTGAATTTTTGTTTTATTTCTAACAGTTTTTTAGTGGAGTCTTTATGGTTTTCTGTATATAACATCATATCATCTTCAAATAGTGAGTTTTACTTCTTTCCAGTTTGGATGGCTTTTTTTTCCCCCCTGTGCCTAGTTGCTCTGGTTACAGTACTATGTTAAATAGGAGTGGTGAGAGCAGACACCCTTGTCTTGTTTCCATCTTAGAGGAAAACTTTGAACTTTTCACCATTGGGTAAGATGTTAGCTATGGGCTTGTAATATACGGCCTTTATTATGTTGAGGTATATTCCCACTATACCTGATTTTTGAGAGTTTTTATCACAAACTGATGTTGAATTTTGTCAAATGCTACTCCTGCATCTGCTAAATAATCATATAATTTTTATTCTTTATTTTGTTGATGTGGTATATCATCTTGACTGATTTGTGGCTGTTGAACTACACTTGCATCCCTGGAATAAATCCCACTTGATCATGGCATATGATTCCTTTAATGTATTGTTCAATTCAGCTAGCTAACATTTTATTGGGAACTTTTGCATCTACGTTCGTCAGAGATATTAGCCTGTAATTTTCTTTTCTTGTGTCCTTGTCTAGTTTTGGCATCCAAGTAACACTGACCTTGTAAAATGAGTTTGAAGGTGTCCCCTCCTCTTTCCTTTTTTGGAATAGTTTGAGAAAGGTTGGTATTTTATTATTATTTTAATTTTGTTTTATTGCTTAAAGTATTACAAAGAGTAGTACATATGTCTCCTTTTTTTTCCCTTGACCTTCCCCTGGCCTCCCCTACCCCCCAGTGTCTTGTGTCCATTGGTTATGCTTATATGCATGCATAAAAGTCTTTTGGTTGATCTCTTACCCACCCCCCCAACCCTCCCCAGCCTTCCTGCTGTAGTTTGACAGTCTGTTCGATGTTTCTCTGCTTCTGTATCTATTTTTGTTCATCAGTTTATAATGGTCTTTATTATCCATAAATAAGTGAGATCATGTGGTATTTTTCTTTCATTGACTGGCTTATTTCACTTAGCATAATGCTCTCCAGTTCCATCCATGCTGCTGCAAATGGTGAGAATTCCTTCTTTTTTATAGCAGCATAGTATTCCATTGTGTAGATGTACTACATTTTTCTAATCCATTCATCTGCTGATGGGCACTTAGGCTATTTCCAAATCTTAGCTATGGTAAACTGTGCTGCTATGAACACAGGGATGCATATATCCTTTCTGATTGGTGTTTCTGGTTTCTTGGGATACATTCCTAGAAGTGGAATCACTGGGTCAAATGTGAGTTCCATTTTTAACTTTTTGAGGAAACTCCATACTGTTTTCCATAGTGGCTGCATCAGTCTGCATTCCCACGAGCACTGCACAAGAGTTCCTTTTTCTCCACATCCTCTCCAGCACTTGTCGTTTGATTTGTTGATGATGGCCATTCTGACAGGTGTGAGGTGGTACCTCATTGTTTTGATTTGCATCTCTCGGATGAGTAGTGACTTTGAGCATGTTTTCATATGTCTCTTGGATTTCTGAATGTCCTCTTTTGAAAAGTGTCTATTTAGATCCTTTGCCCATTTTTTGATTGGATTGTTTATCTTCCTTTTATTAAGTTGTATGGGTTCCCTATAAATGTTGGTGATTAAACCCTTATCAGTGATATCATTGGCAAATATGTTCACTCACGCAGTGGGCTTTCTTGTTGTTTAGTTGATGGCTTCTTTTGTTGTGCAGAAGCTTTTTATTTTGATGTAGTCCCATTTATTTATTTTCTCTTTAGTTTCAAATGCCCTAGGAGTTGTATCAGTGAAGAAATTGCTTCAGCATATGTCTGAGATTTTGTTGCCTATGGATTCCTCTAGTATTTTTATGGTTTCCAAGATTGGTATTTTTTTAATATTTGGTAGAACTCACCCGTGAAGCCATCTGCTTCTAGACTTCTGATTGTTGAGGTTTTGATTACTGATTTAATTGGTCTATTCAGATTTTCTATTTCTTCCTGATTCAGTCTTAATAAGTTGTTTCTAGAAATATATGTATTTCTGCTAAGTTATCCAGTTTGTTGGCATATAGTTGTTCATAATATCCTCTTATGAGCTTTTGTATTTCTGTGGTATCAGTTGTAACATCTCTTTCATTTCTCATTTTATTTAAGCCCTCTTTTTTTTTTTTTTTTCTTGGTGAGACCAGCTAAAGATATGTCAGTTTTGCTTATCTTTTCAAAGAACTAGTTCTTACTGTAGTTTTTTTTTTCTCTTGTCTTTTTAATCTCTATTTCATTTATTTCCACTGGGACCTTGTTATTTCCTTCCTTCTACTAACTTTGAACTTTGCTCATTCTTCATTTTTCTAGTTCCTTGAGGCGCAAAGTTAGATTGCTTATTTGAGATTTTTCTTGTTTCTTGAGATAGACATTTATCTCTATGACCTTTTCTCTTAGAACTGCTTTGGCTGCATCCAGGGTAGCAGACGGGATTTGAAGGTTCCTTGCTGCCCTGGAGAACCTACTGAAAGGCATCATGAGAGCTCACACTGCCTGCCAGAGGGAAGGAAGCTCTGAAGCCTCATAATATCCTCAAATCCATTAATGTTGGTAGCAACCAAGAGCTGGCAGGTGGCTCTCTGACTCCAAACAAGAGATACCTCAGGAGAGGGGGCGATGTGGTTAAGTGCCACCCAGCCCAGCTGTGTCTGTGCATACCTGCCCCCCAGGAGGCTCTGCCCTGGGGCCCTTTTCCTGCTGTCAGTGTCATTCTCTCTTTAGTTCCCTCCTTTTGAAACCAAGGTGGAGGCACAGCCCTGTGTATCCACGGCTGCCTGAATCACAGCGTGCACACTCTTGCCCTGCTCCCTGACAACAGCCAAAGTCTGGCCCAGATCTGCCCGCCCAGTGCTCAGTGAGTGAATGGGGCCTGAGCACACAAGCCCCTCACCCTCCATGCAGCGTTTCAACAGCATCTGACTCCACCCCACCCTCTTCCATAGGACTCCCAGATACCCACTTCT
The DNA here is from genome assembly GCA_004026665.1 of Murina feae. Lineage (NCBI taxonomy): Eukaryota > Metazoa > Chordata > Mammalia > Chiroptera > Vespertilionidae > Murina > Murina feae. The sequence goes on from PVJC01020296.1 coordinate 21,504, forward strand.
CAGGCTCCAAGACCCCTCCAGGGGAACAAGAGACTGAAAGAGAGCTGGCACCCCCCAGCCTGGTGGCCTGGGGGGAGAGGCAGGCAGGGCTGGATTGCCCTTGAGCCAAGCAGTGAATGAACTGCATACCAAGCTGAGCAGGGCTTGCTATAGGGCTGCTGGGGAGTCTGGAACATAAGAGATAGGGGATTAGAGACAGGGCTTCCATGGAGGAAAGCCTCATCCAGTGCCTACTGTGTGCATGCTACGTTGCCAGGCACTGCGGGCACCAGGAGAAGAGGGTGGGCAGGTGGTGGGCTTTCACGGCTGCATGTAATGGTCTCATTCTCAGATGAAGAAACGGAGGTTCAGGAGAAACCAAGATGGCGGCACAGGTGAACACCAGAATTGCAGCCATGCACAACCATTTCAAAATCACAATGAAAAGAAAAAACGGACACCACCCAGAACCACAGGAAGGCTGGCTGAGTGAAAATTCTACAATTAAAAAGAGAGTGAGACTCAGAGGAGGTGCGGAAGTATGGAGATACAGAGGCACGCGCGCTTGGGGCTTGGGGAGAGGACTGGTGACGGAGAACGTGGTTCTTTTTCAATCTGGAGGGAGCCACAAGCTCCCAGCGGCTCTGAACTCCAGTTCCAGGTGAGTTTCTGGGGACCCAGACGCATACCTGGAGAAGTGGGACTGACTGGCACCGGGAAGAAATCCAAAGCGGGTTTCTCTCGGCATTAGTTGCAGCGATTACCATGGGACACAGAGACCCAGTGTCTCTTAGAACAGGGCTGAGAATCAGCCATTGCTGACTCCCCGAGGCCCCGCCCCTCCCAAGCTGTGAGCAGAGGCTTTTGCATATAAAAGGCTGAGTAGCCTCAGGCAAAGGCTAAAATAGCACCTCCTTAGAGATACAAGAGCCAGGTACCCAGTGGGACCATCCTAAAGACAACTCTCAGATCCAAAAGGGACACACTTGGGGCAGATTCAGTGAGCACCAAAGCCCCACTGAAACAACTCTTGCCCCATAAGGGTGTCTCCATCACAGAAGTTCTCCCACTATAGACACAGCTGACTCTCATAAGCAAGTGGCTTGAAGGTCAATTCCTCTCAGTGATCACCTACCACAGAAAGCCACTCTGTCAACCCAGGGAAGCAGCCAAAATGCAGAGACAAAGAATCAGGTCACAAATGACAGAAATGGCGGAAAGCAAATGACTGGATATAGAGTTCAAAACCACGGTTATAAGGTTTTTCAAGAATTTTCTAGAGACTGCTGATAAATTTAGTGAGACCCTCAAGGATATGAAAAAGGACCAGCTAGAAATTAAGCATACACTGACTGAAATAAAGAATAATATACAGAGATCCAACAGCAGACTAGAGGATAGCAAGATCAAGTCAAAAATTTGAAATGTGAAAAAAAAAAAAACACCCAATTGGAAAAGCCAAAAGAAAAAAGAATCCAAAAATATGAAGACAGTGTAAGGAGCCTCTGGGACAACTTCAAGCATACCAACATCAGAATTATAGGGGTGCCAGAAGAAGAGAGAGAGCAAGATACTGAAAACCTATTTGAAGAAATAATGACAGAAAATTTCCCCTACCTGGTGAAAGAAATGGACTTACAAGTTCAGGAAGTGCAGAGAACCCTAAACAAAAGGAATCCAAAGAGGACCATACCAAGACACATCATAATTAAAATGCCAAGGGCAAAAGACAAAGAGAGAATCTTAAAAGCTACAAGAGAAAAGCAGTTAATTACCTACAAGGGGAACCCATACGACTGTCAGCTGATTTCCCAACAGAAACTTTGCAGGCCAGAAGCGAGTGGCAAGAAATATTCAAAGTGATGAATAGCAAGAACCTACAATCAAGATTACTCTACCCAGTAAAGCTATCATTCAGAATTGAGGGTCAGATAAAGAGCTGCACAGACAAGAAAAAGCTAAAGGAGTTCATCACCACCAAACCAGTATTATATGAAATGCTGAAAGGTATCCTTTGAGAAGAGGAAGAAGAAAAAGTAAAGATAAAAATTATGAACAACAAATACATATCTATCAACAAGTGAATCTAAAATTCAAGTGAATAAAAAATCTGGTGAATGGAATAAGCTGGTGAATAGAATAGAATCAGAGGCATAGAAAGGGAGTGGACTGACAATTTTCGGGGGAAAGGTGTTGGGGTGCGGGAAGAGACTGGACAATAATCGTACACCTATGGATGAGGATAGCGGGGGAGGAGAGATAAGGACAGATGGTGGGGTGGCAATTGGGAGGAGGGGAGCTATGGGGGAGGGGAGAGGAACAACTGTAATAACCTGAACAATAAAGATTTTTTTTAAATTAAAAAATAAAAGAAACAGAGGCTCAGTCTCTGCATAGTCACTTAGCCAGAGCTCAGGGGGGCAATTGATGTCCCAGCCAAGAAGGGGTCCCTCTGACCCCAACTGCAGTGCCTCCGTCTAGGGATCTAAAATCCCCAAATGTTCCCGAGGGGAGGCGTCACCCAGGCCCTGCACACACAGACCTCTCCTGGCCGCAGCTGAGGGGATGCTGTTCCTACAGGGAAATGGGGCCAAGGAGGGACGACAACTATTAATTTCACGGCACAAACACTGTGCTATCTTAGGGCAGAGGCCCGATGGGAGAGGAGGAGGGGAGAGGAGGACGGTAGACCAGGAGGCTCTCCTCTGAGAAGACTTGCCCTGTTGATATGAAGAGGCGAGTGGCTCAGAACCGCCTTCCCTGTCCCTTCCTATTTGCCCTCCAGTGCCAGCGGTGGGAGGGAGGGCACCCACTCATGAGGGCGAGTACAGGTGCCCACATGCGCAGCCATGCCCAAAGGCTGGGAGATGTATTCTGACCTGTGTTTGCATTCTGATGCTGCCACCTACTGACTTAACCTTTACACACACACACACACACACACACACACACACACATCTTATAGATGGGCCCCCTTGTAGGGTTGTGGTGAGGAACCGTGAGGTCTGAGAGAAGCCCTGGGAGAGTCTACACGGCCTCCTCCCCACCTCCTGTGTGAGTGCACACACGTGCATTCCTAAGTAACAAGGGGGAGGCAGGGTGCCTGTGACCACCCTGTGTCACTGTCGTGTGGAGGGGGAGGGGGCATTTTTTCTGCAGGGCCCCAGTGGGGAGTTATGAGAGAACCCCCTGACGATGGGCTCGGAGAGGTCCACAGCGACACAGAGACACAGAGACACAGAGACAGCTGCCCTGCCCGGGAGTGCTCAGCTGAGCTGGACAAAGGCATGTGCTTCCCTGACACTGCGCTTCCAGGCACTTGCCCAGGGTTCATCACAGGTTATCTCATTCATCCCCTCGGGATGAGGTATTCGCTACCCACGTATACAAGTGAAGAAATGCCTCACTCCCAGCGATGCCCACTAGTGAGGAGCGAGAATTTAACCCGGGTCTTTTGGAGGCATGCAGCCTGGGAACCAGACTTTAGTCCCAACCTCGGCCTAATCCCATGATGCTCAGGAAAGGCCGTGTCTCTCCCCACTCCCTTTGCCCGGTGCCCATTCTGGGCCAAGGTGCCCACAGCAGCTCCGAGGGTGTGCTGGTGACTAGGGGCACAGCCAAGTCTGTCCCCCTCAGGCTCCCAACATCCGTGTGGTTGGCAGGCACACGGGAGAGGCAAGCGCCAGTCTTCCCTTCCACCCCAGGCGGCTTCTCACGCCTACAGTCTCCCCTCCGCCTCCTGGTTTCCTGCAGACCAACCCCATGGTTTGGGCTTGTATCCCTTTCTCATGTGAGGTCCCTTCCTCTCTCCGTTCCCCTCCCTCTCCCTCTCTTCGCACACATTGGCCCTGAGAGGGAGGACCATCCTCACCCCTACTCCACCCTGCAAACTTCTTGCTTGCCATTGGTTTGTCCTTTATGTCCAAGACTTTGCTGGTTTTGCTCACCGAGTATGATGCTCGCTGTAGGTTTATCATCTATGGCCTTTGTCATGTTGAGATATGCTCCCTCTATTCCCACTTTGCTGAGAGTTTTTTATCAAAAATGGGTGTTGAATTTTGTCAATGCTCTTTTTTTGCATCTATTGACATGACCATGTGATTTTCGTCTTTCAGTTTATGTGCTGTACCAGCCTTGCATCCCTGGGATGAATCCCACTTGGTCGTGGTGCATCATCTTTCTAATGTATTGCTGGATCTGATATAACATTTTGTTGAGGATTTTAGCATCTATTTTCATCAGGGATATTGGCCTGTAATTCTCTTTCTTTCAGTGTCTTTATCTGGTTTTGGAATTAGGGTAATGCTGGCCTCATAGAAAGAGCTTGGAAGTGCTCCTTCCTCTTGGGTTTTCTGGAAGAGTTTGAGGAGGATAGGTGTTAGTTCTTCTTTGAATGTTTGATAAACTCTCCTGTGAAGCCGTCCAGACCAGGGTTTTTGCCCAGACTTTGCTGTTAACCCGTCATGCAGGTCCCAGAATGTCACTCGTGGTTCTTGACTTCCCTGCAAAGGTGATAATAGATAACATCTACTGAGTCCTTCTTACTATGTGTTTTATTCCAGGTTTATTGAGCTTAAATTGACATATGTCACTGTATAAGTTCAAGGTATGTAGCATAATGGTTTGACTTACACATACTGAGATGACTATGGCAGTAAGTTTAGCACCCATCATCTCATATAGAAAATGCAAAAAAAGAATTTTCTTCCTTGTAATGAGAATTCTTAGAATCTACTATCTTAACTTCTATGCATACATCATCAGCAGTGTTAGCTACAGTCATCATGCTGTACATCACATCCCCACTGCTTACTTATCTTATAAATGCAAGTGGTCACCTTTGGACCATCTCCATCCAATTCCTGCTCCTCACCCATCCACCTACCCACCTCTGCTAATCACAAATCTGATCTCTTTTTCTATGAGGTTTTTTTTAAGATTTCACATATAAGTGAAATCATACAGTGTTTGTCTTTCTCTGACATTTCACTGAGCATAATGTCCTCAAGATCCACTATCCGTGTTGTCATGAATGATAGGATTTTGTTTTTAAGACTCAATAACATTCCCGTGGTGTGTTTGTGCATGACTGATAACGTCTTTATCCATGCATCCATTGATGGCTGTTTCCATGGTTATTGTAAATAATTCTGCTATGAACACGGGTAGCATGTATCTTCCCGAGTTCGTGTTTTAATTTCCTTTGGAATAGTTCTAGGAGTGAAATTGCTGGATCACATGAAAGTTCTATTTTTAATTTTTTGAGGAACCTCCATATTGTACCAGTGGCTACATGACATCTCGTTGTGGTTTTGATTTGCATTGCCTAATGACTAGTGAGAATGAGTATCTTTTCATGTATCTATTGACCATTTGTATACCTTTGGAGAAGTGTCTATAGCCCATTTGAACTAGATTGTTTTTCATTATTGAGTAGTTCTTTACAAATTTTAGATATCAGCTGCTTATCAGATACATACTTACAAATATTTTTCCCATTCCGTAAGTTTTCTTTTCACTTTGTTGTCTTCTTTTGCTGTGCTGAGGCATTTTGGGTTGATACAGTTCCACGTGTTATCTTGTTTTCTTTCTTCTCTTTCTGTTTTTGTTGCTGCTGCTTATGCTTTAGGTGTCACACCAAAAAACTCATTACCAAAACCCATGTCAAGGAGTTGGGTTTTTTCCTGTGTTTTCTTCTAGGATTTCATGGTTCAGGTCTTACATTTAAGCCTTTAATCCTTTTGAGTTAATTTTTGTGAGTGGTGCAAGACAGGAGCCTCATTTCATTCCTTCACATGTGAATATCCAGCTTTACCAGCACATTTATTGAAGAAACTGTCTTTTCCCCATGGAGTATTCTTGGCTCCCTTGCCAAGTATTAATTGGTTATATATGCTTGGGTTTATTTCTGGGCTCTTGATTCTGTTCCATTGACCGCATTGTCTGTTTTTATGCCACCACCATGCTGTTTTGATTACCTTAGCTTTATAGGGTAACTTGAAACCTTCCATTTTGTTCTTCTTTCTCAGGATTTCTTTGGCTATTTGGGGGTTTTGTAGTTTCATATAAATTTTATATGGAATCTTGATAGGAATTGCATTGAATCTTAGATAGCTTTGGGTAGTATTGATGTTTTCACAACATTAATTCTCTCAATCCACAAATACAGAACACCTTTCCATTTCTTGTGTCTCATTTCTTCCATTGTCTTGTTGTTTTTAGAGTACAGATCTTTCACCTCCTTAGTTAAGTGTATTCCTACATATTTTGTTGTTTTCGATGCACTCTCTCTCTCTTTGTTGTTACAATTAGCTTGAAATAGCTTTTTCATCCCTTCACTCAGGCTGTGTGTGTCTTTTAGGCTAAAGTGAGTCTCTTCTGGGCATCACATTGTTGGACCTTGTGTGTTTTTTTGTTTTAGCCATTTAGCCATTCTCTGTCTTTGGATTAGAAAATTTAACCTTTTTATTTATAAACTAATTATTGATAAGGTCTTACCATTGCCATTTGTTCACTGTTTTCTGTTTATTTTGTAAACCCATTGCTCCTTGTTCCTGAACCTACTATCTCTTTTTGCTTGGATGTCTTGTGGCATCAGTGTGCTTTTCTTTTTTCTTTTTTTTTTTAATAAATCTTTATTGTTCAGATTATAGTTGTCCCTCTTTTTTCTCCCCATAGCTCCCCTCCACTTGGTTCCCACCCCACCCTCTGTCCTTACCTCTCTCCCCCTGTCCTCATCCATAGGTGTACAATTTTTGTCCAGTCTCTTCCCGCACCTCCCACACTCTTTTCCCCCGAGAATTGTCAGTCCACTCCCTTTCTATGCCCCTGATTCTATTATATTCACCAGTTTACTCTGTTGATCAGATTTTTTATTCACTTGATTTTTAGATTCACTTGTTGATAGATATGTATTTGTTGTTCATAATTTTTATCTTTAGTCTTTTTCTTCTTTCTCTTCTTAGAGAATACACTTCAGCATCTAAACTAATAAAAGCGGAATAGTAAAATTAACTGTTTCTCCGGGACGCCCACAGCCAATCAGAACGGCTGTATGCAAATTAGCCCAGCCAACATGGCGGCCGCCACTCACGGACCTGAGTAAACATTTAGGCAGCGTCCATCCGTTGCAGCAGGAGCGAGAGTGAAACTACCTGCTCGCTGGCTCCTTAGCCTTTGGCCTGAAGCAAAAACGCACATTTGCAACAATTAAGTGTAACAATTGTTTCATTATAGAAGCTGCGAGGTGAGGCAGAGAGGAGGATTAGTTAGTAAAAGGCCGCCTTAAAGGAACAGCATCAATTATAGGAAACCTGCGTCCAGCCGGCCTTGCTGGGACGTTGGGCAATGGGAGCTGTGGGCAGCCTTAAAGCCCCTGACCCAGGCTGGTCAGGCACGCCAGCAGGTGGACATCCCCAAGGGCTCCCAGACTGCGAGAGGGCATAGGCCGGGTTGAGGGACCTCCCAAGTGCACAGAGCGGCTGCAGGGCGGGACAGCGCAGGACCCAGGACCCGTGAGTGGGAAAGAGGCGGCAGGGTTGCAGGGCATCGGGGAGCGGAAAAGAGGCGGCAGGGTCGGCAGCCTGCTTGGTGGGCTTCCCAGGCCCTTGGAGGGGCATCAGGGAGCGGGTAGGAGGCGGCAGGGTCGGCAGCCTGCTTGGTGGGCTTCCCAGGCCCTTGGAGGGCACCAGGAAGTGGGAAAGCAAGGTGGCGGGCTGGGGAGTGGGAAAGAGGCAGCGGGGCGGTCTCGGCCTGCTTGGCAGCTGCCCAGGCCCTTTGCGGGGCACCGGGGAGCGGGAAAGCAAGGCTGCAGGGGCCAGGGGCCTGCTTGGCAGCTCCCCAGACCCCTT
>PVJC01020297.1:0-16615 GCA_004026665.1 Murina feae
TGCCGAAGCCCAACTCCCGCAGCTTGCAGATCAGAGCGCTGAGATGCCTGAGATCATGCGGCTGGGCAGGCGCCCTGGATCCCGGCTTTCTGCCCCCAGGGGAGGATCTGAGCTCAGTGAGGAGAAAGAGGTAAACACTTCAGGCGCTTGGCAAGAGCAGGTGGCAGGCCAGGGTCAAGGGAGGGACCCAACCGAGGGCTGCTGGAGCTCAGGGAAGGAGACCACCCTGAGAGAGGCACGGGGTGAGCAGGGAGGGCCTCCTGGGGGAGGAGGACTTTAGACAGAGCCCAGGATGACCAGCAATAAGGGAGTGAGGATCAGGAGGTGGCAGGTGGGTGGAAAGTTCCAGTCACAAAGGGTCCTTAGTGTGTTCAAGTGTGCAGCACCTGCGAACTTGTTTAAATCCTCAGCTCCCCTGTGCTGTAGATACCGCTGTAGACAGCAACAGCCCCACGTTACTGACTAGGAAGCTGAGCAGAGCTTACTGAAGCCTGAAGTCCAGTAAGTGGCAGAGCGGGGATTTCACCCCGGGAGGCCTGGCCCCGTGCCTCAGGTCTAACCCCTGTGCCAAAGGGGAACCTGGGCAGTAGAGGCTGCAGAGCCGACTGGACTCAGACAAGGAAGGGCCTTTGCAGGTCACGTCGCTGGATTTGAGTTTTTCTTTCTGAGTCAGAAGGTGACGCATGCAAAGTGTCAGATGAGTCAGAGAGCCAGGAGCTGGGTGCCCTGAAGCTGGGAACACGGGGCTGTTGTCCCAGCTGGGTGTCCCCAGCGCCCCTTTCATTCCTTTCCCCTGCCGCTCCCATACTCCTAGCCTTTATCGCTTCAACACCAAACAACCCTGGCACCTCCCTCGGAGCTGGTCTCCGGGGCTCTGCCCGCTTTGATTGAGTTGTTGCTCACAAGCCTCGGTGGCAGCCTGCTCTCCGCAGCAGCGACTTGCAGTGTGGCCCTCAGAGCCTCCGGGACAGCCTCCCCTGGGAAGTTCGTTTAAAACGCTGAGTCCTGGGTTCCTCCCCAGGGCCACCGAATCAGACCCCTGTACGTGAGACAATATATTTACACGTCTGACTCTGGGGTTCACCAAAGTTTAAGAACCAGCAGTCCAAGAATGAGATTGTGAAGTATGAAGGTGTGGGGAGAGATGTGAAGCTAAATCAGCCAGGTCCCGCCAGTGTGGCTCAGTGGTTGAGCGCTGACCTATGAACCAGGAGGTCACACTTTGATTCCCAGGCAGGGCATGTGACCAGGTTACCAGCTCAATCCCCCGTAGGGGGCGTGCAGGAGACAACTGATCAACGCTTCTCTCTCATCACTGATGTTTCTATCTCTCCCTCTCCCTTCTCTGAAATCCATAAAAATGTATTGTTTTAATAAAAAGATTAAGTCAGCCATGAGAAGCCTCGCCACGGGCAGCATACAGCTAGCAGGGAAAGGCTCGGCTGGCACTGCCAAAACTTGGGGTGTGAAGTAAGAGACCCAGTTCCAGACCTGGTGTGCTGCTTTCTCTCTCACTCTGCTCAGCTGCTAAATTCTCAAAACACTCGACGGGTCCGAGATGTCTTCTTTTTGCACGCTAACCAGCTGGCCCGCAGAAGACCCAAGGGGCCAGGTCAGAGGCGGAAGAGTTCCTTACTCGCATGCAGCACAGCAAGCAGCTGGTGCTTTATGTTTGCACTGATTCCTCTTGCCCCACACCCCAGCTACCGCAGGGACTACGCAAAGCTGGACCCCGCTGGGGGCTACATTATGCAGCGCTGAGAAACCCCAAGCTCTGGAAAACCAAATCTTTCCTAATGGGTCTGCAAGCAAACCCGTCTGCGGATCTTTGCTCCAGGAGGAAGAAACTTGCCTCTGCCCCTTGGGAGAGGCTGTCTCTGTCCAAGACAACTCACTACAAAAACATCCTTGAAAAGACAGATCAGAACAGAAGCCACTGGTGTCGCTGGTTGCAAGATGGACAGAAATGCCAGAGGTCCTTGGAGATTTATCTCCCAACACAAATGAGAATATCTCTAAATGAGGTGGAGGTGTAAAGTGTTCCATCAGATCACCTGGATGAAAATTCCGAGGACAGGAGGGATAACTGCAGAGGAGATAAGATAAGATAAGATCTAGAGTGAAAAGTGATAAGCTGGAAGCCTTTCGTAACAGAACCTATGGCAATAACAAAAGGAGAAATATTGGCAACCTGCATCATGGGCCAAAATCTAATTCCCTTCACATATAAAGAGTTCCTACAAACAACTAAGAGATCAATAACCTGGGAAGAAGAAAGAGCAAGAATATGAACAAACAGCCCTGCCTGGCGTGGCTCCGAGTTTAGAGCACCAGCCTGTGCACGCCAATGTCACTGGGTCTATTCCCAGTCAAAGGCATGTACCTGGGTTGCAGGTTCGATCCCCGGCCCTGCCCAGTCAGGCATCTGTGGGAGGCAACCAATCGATGTGTCTCTCTCACATCTCTCCCTCTCTCTCCCCCTTCCCTTCCCCATCCCCTGTCTAAAAAAAACCAATGGAAAAAAACACCCTCAGGTGAGGATTCATAAAAAACAAACAAAAAGAATATGAGCACACAGTTCTCAGAAAAGGACATGCAAATTGCATTTGGACATAGGAAAACGCTCAACCTCAATCACAGGAGAAATGCAAATTTAGACTATTATGCAATCTCGCTTCATTCACGTCAGATTGGTAGAGATGGAAAGGGTTGATAACTTACTGTCTGTTGGAAACACGGGGAACTGGACAACCCACACATTCTCGGTAGCAGTAAAATCAGGACACACCTGTGAACCGTGATCTCCAACATCTATCAAATTTTTAAATCTAATTTTTGACTTATCAATTTCTCTCTCAGATATTTCTCTTTTAGGTGTACTTTTGCATAGGTGCAACCTGCCATGATGTCCTAGGATGTTTGTTGCTGCTTTATTTATAACAGCAAAATACTAGAAGCACCTAAATACCCATTACATGACACTCAATGCAGCAGAATATAGTGTTGCCATCTTAAAAGAATGAGGCAGTGCTATATGGGACTGATAAAAAAATGTTCAAGCCCTGTCAGGTGGCTCAGTGCATTGGAATGTCGGCTCATGCACCGCAAGGTTTTGGGTTCAATTCCCGGTCAGGACACATTCCTAGGTTTCAGGTTCAATCCCTGGTCAGGGAGGCAACCAATGGATGTTTTTCTCTCACATCAATGTTTCTCTCTCCCTTCCTCTCTCTCTAAAAAACCAATGGAAACATATCCTCAGTGAAGATTAAATTTTTTTTTCAAAATATTTTATCAAATGAAAAAGATTGCAAAGCAATGTATATAGACGGCTACCCTTCACATGTGTGCTCCAGGAAAGAGCACAGACACACTTACGCTTGCAAACACATAAGCTCTCTTCAGAAAGGTACACAAGACAGTGATAGCGTGGGATGCTTCTTGCGAGGGGAGCTGGGAGGTTGGAATCAAAGGATGCAGGAAGACTAGCATTTTGTTATCTGGTCTTTAAAATTTGGTACTGTATTAGGCATACCTAGCCTTCCAAAAACTATATAAAGTCTTCCAAAACTGTATGTAAAATATATCGTCTTCCAAAAACTAGGTATAACATACCTTTGTTAAATGAACAAACAAACTTGGGCGTTCTGATTCGCCAAGAGATCTGAATGGGCTGGGCCCAGGAGGCCGCAAGCCAGCCGCAGCCCCTCTGCATCTCCGTGGCTGCAGGTGAGCTCCCTGAGCAGTGCCCAGCTTTGCCTGGAGCCACACCCAGGAAGCCTCATTCACGCCCTCCTGTGCCCTCAGCCAGGCCCAGTGCCAGGTTGCAGAACACAGAGATGAAAGAGACCCAGCCCCAGCCTCTGCCAGCTCCCTGTATAGTGGGTGGGGTAGCGGTGGGGCAGGGGAAGATCCCTGCAAATCACTGCAAAACGGATGCTCGGTGGTGCAGCGGGGTAGCCGCAGTGAAGAGTTATGAGGGACGATGTTTGGGTGTTTGAGGCGGTGACAAGCCTGGCCTTGGAAGCCGGAGCCGCGCCTCGGTTTGAGAGCCCAATTACTTAACCTCCCCGAGCATCAGTTTCCTCCCTATAAAATGTGGCCTGGCTTTCAGTCATGATCCACTACTGATTTTATAGCCCTGTCACCCAAGGCCAGTTACTGAACCTCTCCGCGCCGCGGTTTCCTCATCTCTGAAATGGGGCTAATAACACCACTTCAGGGTTTGTGTGGGATAAATAAGAATTGTCTGTGAATAACACTGCCTGACATGGGGTCACTGGGGGGTTGGGAGGGGGGGACAGGGCTAAATGGAGAAACACCACGGAGGGGACAATGTCAAGGGTCAGACTGGCCAGGACCAGTGCCTGAATAAAGCAGTGCCATGAACACTCAGCAGTGATGCTAACCTGGCCCCCAGCAGGGCTCACTGAACCTCAGGGGGCAGTATTCGCTCCCTCCACTCAGAGGCCAGCTGCATTGGTTTGGAAACAGAGCAGACACTGGCCTTTCAGCTTTTCTAGGCCTGTTCCCCCAAACCACACCTCCCTGCAACCACACACCAGGTGCTGCTCATGTCCTCTCACCCGTGCCTCTGCTCCGGCTGCCCCCTGCACCTGCAGGCTCCTTTCCTGGACTTCACACGCCTACACCCTGCCCCATCTCCAGCGCCCCCTGCGGTAGGCAGACGGTGACCCTCTAGATGTACCTGTCCTAACCCTGCAACCTGTGACTATGCACCTTACATGGCAGGAAGGGACTTTGCTCGTGGAGAGATGGTCCTGGATTATCTCATCTTATCCATGTAACCACCAGGGTCCTTATAAGAGGGAGGCGGGACGGTCAAAGTCAGAGAGAGGAGGTATGACCAGGGACATGGAAGTTGAAGGGAAGGGAAGGGGCCACAAGCCAAGGAATGCAGGCAGCCTCTGGAAGCTGGGAGAGGCGAAGAAACGGATTCTTCCCTAGAGACTCCAGAAGTTAACACTGTCCGGCTGACACCTTGATTGTAGCCCATGAGACCAATTTCAGATTTCTGTTGCAAGCCACTAAATCTGTGGTAACGCGTGACAGCCATAGGGAGCTAATATACCACTTCTTCCTTAAAGCCTCTATGGTCCCTGGCACTCTCCCCACCCCAGCTCCTTCCCTCCTCTGAGCCCATCTGGTGCATCTCAGAACCTCTCCTGGGCTGTCCTCGCCCCACCTGGTGAGAGTTAGTTGGATCTTACCTCCTCTCCTAAGGATGAGCATCTTGCAGGCAGGGTCTGCTATTTATTTGTGTGCCCCCCACCCCCACCCCATGGTCCTAAGAATTCTCCCAGGTCCTTCTGGATCCATTCCTGCCCCTCCCTCTGCTGGGAAGGCTGGTCTCTAGCCACCTGGTGGATCAGTCAATGGGAGTCAGCTGCAGGAGATGGATGGGAAGAGAGAGACTGAATAACTATTCTCCCGCAGGCCAGCTGTGCTCACTGGTCCTGTGGGGCAGCCCTCTGCAGCTCCCGTCATACTGCTCCCTCCTCCCCTGTCCCTTCAGGCACAGGCCCATCCTTGCTCCTCCCCAGTCCCATCCCTACTTCTGTCCACACTTCCAAAATTCTTCTCTAAAAATCATTCCATTTGCCCTGAGAGCCCATCACATCCTGTGGGCAGCCTGACCCATGCAAGTGCGGCTAACGGCCGAGTGGGTGGCCAGCTGCAATGGGCCTAGTACACATGCAGACAGTGCTTCCATCTGTCTGTCTTAGATGGTGACCTCATAGGGGCTGAGAGAGGCCCACAGAGCCTTCTCCTCCACCCCCAGCTGTGCAGGTGGAAAGAAAGGCCTTAACAAGGAGAAGAAGAGGAGAGGACGGGCGGGGGTGGGGGGTGGGCAGAAAGCAGTCTGATGCCTTCTTTGCCCACCCAGCCCCCACACTGAGAGGTCCCAGGCCACATTTCTCCTTCGGCCTCACCCCAGCTCCTGGGGCGACTGGCCCAACGCCAGGCCCTCCCCTCCCTCCACAGGGCTGCCTCCCTGCTTGTTAGCCTGGTGCCTGGTGCCTCCAGGCCCCGCCACCCCCACAACTCCTTCGCTTTCTCCGCATTATCTGAGCTGGTGAGTGAGTGACTCACCCCACAGCCCTCACACCCTGCCCTGCCATTGACCCCACCAGACTCAGCTCCACTCAGTTCTAGCTCTGTGATGGCTCCAACAGCCTGAACAATGCCCGTCCACCCCACACTCTGCACCCCACAGTCCAGGGCAGCTCACCGCACCCCAGGGAAGCAGAGCAGGGCTCCGATGGTCCCACATTTGCATCAGCTACTATAGCACAGGCACCGGGACAGAAATCCATTCTCTCCGTTTCTTACAACCACCTTCAAGGAAGATGGCCGCCACCCATGCTACAGATGAGGAGATTGAGGCACAGAGATGCTAAGTGCCTGGCTGAAGGCCATGTGGGCAGGTAGGTAGCAGGGGAGCTGACCCCAAAGCCCCCCTGCCTTCCACCAGCTCACAACGCAGGGGAATACCCCTTGTTTAAGGCTCTAGCTGCAGAATCGGAAGCCCTGGGCCCAGTCTCGGCTCTGTCCTGGCAGCTGGCTGGCCTTGGAGAATCCCTCAGCCTCTATGAAACTCTTTTCCAGACTAGTGACAGGGACAATGATCCCGCTGACCCCCTTCCCAGGCCATCAGAGGCTCCGAGAGAAGAGGGGTTTGTGAGGTGGATAGAGGCCGGCGTCTAAGCCACAGGAAAAGGAAGTGGTGTCCACTTCGGAGCCCAGCCACAGCTTCCTGCCCAGCAGGCTGCTGGCCACACCCTGCCTTTGCTCCCCCTGCCTGCCGCCTGCAGCAACCTTCGTCCTCAGCAAGCCCAGCTAGCTCTGCCTGTGCAGGAGGCACCCAGAGCCTCGCCAACTTGATGCCACAGTGCCCCCTGGAGGCCACACGGGACTAGCTGCCCTGCCACCAGGTGGACTCCCTGCTACCTCCCCTGCCTCTTGCTGCACCGCTGACTCTGCCTAATTCTGACAAGACAGGGGGTCACAACGTAGCCTGTCCGGGCAAAGGCAGGCCTTCCATCCAGGCTACTTTCTCTTTTAAGGATTTTTTTGTTGATTTTTAGAAAGAGAGGAAGGAAGGGAGAAAGAGAGAGAAACATCCATCAGCCGCCTCCTGCACACCTCCTGCTGGATATCTAGCCTGCAACCCGGCCACGTGCCCTGACCAGGAATTGAACCGGCAACCTTTCGGTGCACCAGACAATGCCCAACCCACTGAGCCACACCACCCAGGGCTCCCTGGCCTTTCTACAGAGAGCAAACCTGCAGAGAGCAGTGAGTGGTTTATGGGCCCCAGGAGGGCTAGGCATCCAAAGACCTGGATTCCAGCTGTGTGGCCTGTGCATGTCCCTCTCTGGTAATGAGGAGTGAAGGAGGCCATCTCTCCAAAGGAAAGGTTCCTCCCCTCCCAGCTGAGTTGTATTTTATCTGACAGTTTCCATGTGTGTGTGTGTGTGTGTGTGTGTGTGTGTGTGTAAAATGGCCACCAGGGGCCGCTGCTGCCACAGCTGTGGAGGAAGCTGGAGCTGATGCAAACTGCCCACACCTTCCAGGCTGACATCCCTGCCCCATCCCGCCCCTGAAGTTGGTCAGCCCAGCCTCCCTCCTCCTTGTACCAGACATGTTGGAATCAATGTAACCCACACGTCTAAAAACTTCCCGGACTACAACAGCCCCCTCAATTTAGTTGCATTGGACCCCTGGGGATCAAGATAGGAAAAGCTGCCTAGACTCAGAGCATATGTCAAGGGGGACCGAGAAACACCCCTAAATTCCTTGCCAGGGGTTGAGGCAAGATGCCGGAAGGAAATCCCACCAGCCACAGAACCCCATGCACATGGGCTCAAGTCCCGGAGGGTAGGGAGCCCCCCACTACCTGTTGGTCCTTAGACCAGACACTAACTTCTCTGGACTTCAGTTTCCTCCCAGATGCGCGAGATGGGAGGTACACTTGGGGAGCAGGGTCAGCGTTTGGACTGAGGACCACAGCTCCCATCACTCCCAGCTGTTGCCCTGCACAAACAGGAAATGGGGGCATGAGGCTCAGAGCAGCCTCCAAGATGACTCAAGAAAGTGGGCATTCAAAGGCTGCACACAGCCTGGGCACTCTCTCCCTCCCACCATTCCAAACTTCTTCCGGTGTCTTGAAAGTGCCAGGCTGGCTCTTACCTCCATTGTTCTCTGTGTCTTCAGCTTCCTGAGAAGAAGATTCCAAAACTTGCCGGCTCTTGGGAGACGTTCGTCTCTGCCCTCAGCCAGTGCTCTGTGACGACTTCAGTGGGCATGCGACGGTCAGGGTGGGCTTGAGAGTCAGACCCATCCAGATCCTTTGTCAGCTGAGTTCTGGCATCTGTCTGAGCCTCGGTGTCCCATCTGTGAAGCTGAGTGGTTGGGGGATTTCAAGTAGATGACTTATGTAAAGGCCTGCCATAGTCTGAGCACAGGGGGGTCCTGCTGCAATAATGACGAGGCTGGGGTGAAGTAGAACATGATGACGACAAGGACAACTACAGTGGTTACCAATGGAGCACGCCCTTGGAGAGAAGAGGGGCCCTTTTCAGCTGGGGGGTGAGGAACCTCACCAGTGACCATGTGATGGACCCACACGGGGAGCTGTTGAAGCAGTGATACAGCCTGGCCCTGTGGTTACTTGGAGAAAGCAGGTGCAGCGAGTGTGAAGGGTGACATCCCCCAACACCAGTGCAAACTTCCCACCAGAATGGAGACCACTTGTCTCCTTGCCAGAATCATCCTCTCCCAGGAGGGGTTTATCTGGAACGAAGATGGCGGCAGTTCTTGGCCAATAGAGCCCTATTCCCCACCACAGGTGAGAGTGGAGGGGGTACAGGCTTCTCTGCAGCCCTTCCATCTCCTTCCTTTCACTGAGCAAATCCTTCATGACTTGTTCCTCACCAGCCCCTCCTCACACTCTGCACTGTAATATGTTCCAGATCCTTCACTGGTGCCACATTCAGTGTCACCTCCAGGCCTTTACAGATACAGTTCCCTGGGCCCAGAATACTCACCATCCCCAGTACACACACACACACACACACACACACACACACCCTCCATCAACTATCACCTGCCTAAATCCAACCCATCGTCAGGTCTCGTCCCAGCACTTCCTCCATGGAATGTTCCATAAACCCCAAGACTGGGCAAAAGACTCCTGCTGTGTGCCCCAGGATCGCTGGAGTGGAAGTCAGCACGCTGTGTTGTGGTTGCTGTCACTGGTGGTTTCCACCATGAGACTCTTAACGACAGAGCCTGTGTCTACCTGGTTCACTGCTGTATCCCCAGCAACTAGCTGTATTCATTGGGGGCCTGCAGGCACAGAGCAGGCCTCCATGAGTACGTGTGGAATGAAGGAGTTAATGACTTGGTAAAGGAACACAAGGGCTGCACTTGGGACTCCTGATGAGTGGGGAGCTCAGAGGAGCTAAGCTTCCTCTCCATCCCCACCCCACCTGTGGACCAAAAACGTGACTCTTTTTATGGGTTTTGTGTTTTCTTGATTCACTTCACAGCCCTGAGGTTTCCCTCCATCTTGAGGAAATTTTCTGCTGACAATTCCCAACACATCCTAGTCATTCTGAGAGGAACAGATGAAGGGATTGTGGTTTGCCAGGTTTGCCCTGAGTTAAGGTCAAAATGGCTTGTCCCTAAGGGTCAGGGTGCTGGGGGCGGCAAAGATGGATCGAGAGATTTCTGGACAAGATTCCCAAAAGCCAGGAAGATCAGAGCCATCTGAAGAAGTCTGAGTGTCAGAACCAGATAGGGCTGGGGCAGAGAGACCTTAGTGATCATCCTGTCCAACACCCTCATTCCTGCCTTAATTATGCAGCCACACATTCCTTTAACAAGCTCAGACCAAGTGACTTCACAGGGGACACCGAGGCCAGAGAGAGCCAAGCTCACCCTTAGTTGGTTGCAAGATTGTTTCAAAACAGCTCTTTCTTGCTCCTCGGAAGAAGCCCATCTCTGACCCTGAAAAGAGCTAAAATGGGTAGAGGTCAGATAGAAGGTGCTAGGAGGGCAAGATTTGGAGCCAGGCCAGCTTTGGACCAGTTACTCCCCTTCTCTGAGCCTCAGTGTCCACATCTGTAAATTAACGCAACAGCCTCTGCTTCTCATCGTTGTGAGAAATACAAGATGACATACGGAATCTGTCCCTTCCAACCACCGTGGCTGTGTCAGGAGGCCCCCATCAGCTTCCCCCCATCCCAACCCCCCTCCCCCACCCCTACCATCTCCCTCCTCCAGTCCCTGACTGCACTTGCCATGCCATTCAGCAATTACCAATCTGCTTAACTGCCTCCTCCACTAGATTGTGTGCCCCGGGGAGAAAGAGACCTCATCTGTTTGTTCACAATTTTTTTAAAAATATATTTTATTGATTTTTTACAGACAGGGAAGGGAGAGGGATAGAGAGCTAGAAACATCGATGAGAGAGAAACATCAATCAGCTGCCTCCTGCACACCTCCTAATGGGGATGTGCCCATAACCAAGGTACATGCCCTTGACCGGAATCAAACCTGGGACCCTTCAGTCCGCAGGCTGACGCTTTATCCACTGAGCCAAACCAGTCAGGGCTGTTTGTTCACAATTTTATTTATTTTCTTTTTCTTTTTAAATATATTTTTATTGATTTCAGGGAGGAAGGGAGAAGGACAGAGAAAGATAGAAACATCAATGATGAGAGGGAATCACTGATCAGCTGCCTCCTGCAGGCCCCACACGGGATGAAGCCCACAACCTGGGCATGTGCCCTGACCGGGAATCAAACCGTGACCTCCTGGTTCCTAGGGAAACGCTCAACCACTGAGCCACTCTGGCCAGGCTTATTTATTTTCAACCCCTGACAGATAAAAGGAACTGATCATTATTAGTTGAATGGATGAACAGACAAAATTAATGATCCGAAGAAGGGATTAGAAGAGATGGAGACCCCAGGCAGGCATGTTCATAACCAGGTGGAGCTGAGATGCCCACCCTCCCCTCACCTTTCCTCGCTGCATCTTTGACATCACGTTGTATGGCATCTCCCGGGTTTTACTTGTTGTTGCTGGTGGTGGTTTGTTTCCTTGAACTCCCCTGTCAGTATCAGGAGACTGCCCTTGGGTAGTCCAAGTAGTTCCAAGTCTGGCAAGAGAAGTAGAGCAGGGAACCGACTTTGTTCCTATTTGGGCCTGAGATAGGGAGACGGCGGCAGGGCCCCAGGGCCAAGAGGGCCAGCAGCAGCCTTGACATGTAGGAGAGACTCCATCGCGAGGGAACTCGGGGAGATCAAAGTGTGGGATTTATGAGTGTGAGACTGACGCTGGAATAATAGATGTTGGAGCCAAAAGGATGTTCAGAGACAGTCCCGCTGTCACTCTCATTTCTCCATGACCTGCTCATTTATCCTTCCTCCCTTTGGCAAATGCAGACCCAGGCCTTCTAGGGCAGGAAACCGAGGCCCCAGGAAAGAATGCACACATGGGAAGTCACTGGTCTTTTCCTTGGTTCTTTGTCTATCGCAGCTTCCTACAAAAGGCGTTTCTGAGGAGCCTCTGCTGATAGGATTTGCTCAGCTCTGTGTTCAGTGGAGGCTTGCTACTCACTGGAGGCCAAGAGGATAGGAAGAGCAGGAGCTTTGGGACCAGGCCAACCTGGAACTGAGTCTTTGCTTGGTCATTGCTAAGCTATGTCACCTCAGACAAGCTACTTAGTTCTCTGCGCTAGTTACTTCATCTGTAAAATGGATGTGATAATCCCTGCTTCCCTGGATCAGACTTCCCAGATTAGAATCCTGCTTCTACCCTTTAGAAGCCATGTCATCTTTTTGGCAAGTCATTTTTTTTAAAGAATAGTTTATTATTATTGAATTTTAGAGAGGGGGGGAGGAAGAAAAGAGGTGGAGAGGGGGAGAGAGAGAAAGAGAGAGAGAGAACGAGAGGGAGAGGGAGAGAGGTGAGAACGTAACATCAATAGGCTGCCTCTTGCAGGTCCCCTACTGGGATCGAGGCCACAGCCTGGGCATGTGCTCTGACAGAGAATCAAAATGGAAACCTTTGGGTGCACGGGACGATGCCCAACCAACTGGGCCACACTGGCCAAGACTGGTAAGTCATTTAATCACCTAATCAAGTTTCCTCGTGTAGGAAATAAAAAAGTAACAGCATCAGGAGGTTGTTGTGAGGACTATATAAGGTAACATCTGTATAAAGTGCCTAACATCGTCCTGGCACAGGGTAATAAGGGATTGTCCCCTCCCCTTGTGGACAATTGTCCTTATTCTTGATCACTCAGGTCTTTGAAAGGGAATTTTCCATCCAATGGCTGTGCCTCCCCAATATACAAGCCAGAAATGAGCCTCCCAGCTGCCCCTGCAGCTGGGGCACAGACACGTGGCCAGGCTCGCCCAACCATTATTATACAACCATTACGCATTGCCCAAGCCTGCGAGCTGGCAGCTAGTGTCCTGGAGGAGGTGCCCCACGGGATCCATTCTGGCAAGAGTGGCCCCAGAGTCATCCGGCTTCTAGAGGCAGCAATGCCAGAGGCTGAGCAGTGGCATCCGGTGGAAAGTGCCGCCAAGTCTGTGCCCACAGATGGTGGCAGGAGTGGGGCTTCCCCTGGCTGCACAGCCTTCAAGCCTCGTTCTCTGGGAGTTCTTCCAGGAGACTCTATGGCTAACTCAATATCCTTTAACGAGCTGACTTCAGAGAGCGGGCTCTGGTCTTTGCAGGCTAAAACCCCGATTGATACAGAATTTCATAAAAGAAAGGATTACAGGCAAGAAGAGACCTAAGAAGTTGCTGCTTGGGTGTCTGTCTTAGTCTTGTAGAGCTGTCATAACAAAATACCCAAGACTGGGTTACAAAACAGCCTAAATGTCTTGTCTCACTGTTCTGGAGGCTAGAACTCCAAAATCAAGGTGTCGGCAGGTTTGGTTTCATCTGAGGCCTCTCTCCTTAGCTTGCAGATGGCCACCTTCTTGCTGTGTCCTCCCCTGGTCTTCCTTTGGTGTCTCTGTGTATCCAATTTCCTCTTCTTATAAGGACACCAATCAGATTGGATTGGGACCCAACCTAATAGCCTCATTTTTATTTAACCGCCTCTTTAAAAGCCCTTTCTCAAAATTAAGTCACATTCTGAGCTACTATGGGTTAAGGTCTCCACATATGGATTTGGAGGGACATGACTCAGCCCATGGCAGCACCTTAACGACATTGAAATTTAGCATGTCCAAAAACAGATTCATCTTCCACCCAACAGCCTCTACTCACAGCCTCGCCATCTTATTGGGTAATAACTTTTCTCATCCAGTTGCTCAGACAAAAGACACAGAGTGCCTGGTGACATGGCTCAGTAGTTGAGCATCAACCTAGGAACCAGGAGATCCTGATTCAATTCACAGTCAGGGGACATTTCTGGGTTGCAGATTCGGTGTGCAGTGTGCATTGTGCCAGAGGCAGCTGCTCAATGATTCTCTCTCATTGTTGATGTTTCTCTCTCTCTCTCTCTCTCTCTCTCTCTCTCTCTCTCTCTCTCTCTCTCTCCTTTGAGAAAGAGAGAGAGAAGACATGGAGACATCTTGACTCCTCTCTTTCTTTTACACCAACGTGCAGTCCTTCAAGAATCCTGATGGTGCCACCTTTAAGTTATGTCTGTGTTCAACCTCCTCAGACCCTCCCCACTCTGAGTGCCATCGTCTGTGGCCTGGATTACCTCCCTCCAGACTGGTCTCTCTGCTTCTACCCTTGCTCCCTCAGCCTCTAACCAAACAGCAGACAGAGAGATCCTTCTAACATATAACTTAGATGGTCCTGCTTCTCTGCTCGAAGTCCTGTGTGTGAGTTATGTTCGCCAAGGCTAGCTGCTGTAGCCACCTCAGAAATCTCACTGGCTTCATGGGATAAACGCTTGCACTTGCTCCTGTAGGAATCAGTGTGGTGGTTCCTGGCTGGACAGATGTCCTGAAGCCTCCCCTCCAGGCAGTGAACTTGGCATCCAGCTCCTCTGGCCTCTGCCCTCCTGGGGCCCTGAGTTTGCAACTGTGCTTTCAGTGGTTCCCATTTTACTGAGCATAAAAGCCAAGCTCCTTAGAGGGACCATGAAGCCCAATGGGATGCAGCCACCCCTTACCTCTCTGGCCTCTTCTTCCACTACTCATTTCCTCACTCGCTCACTTTGCTCCAGCAACACTGGCCTCCTCACTTGTCTTTGAACATATCAAATATGTTCCCTCCCCAGGGCCTTTACTCACTCAAGCCTTGTGCCTGAGTCATCGCCCATCACATACCTACCTAACTCCCGCACTCTGGCAAGTCATTGCTGAAATTTCACCTTCTTGATGACCCTGACCTTTGCAACTCTGTTAACATTGCATTCCCCCTCCTCCCAGCCCCATCCCATCACTCCAATCCCCCCACCCTTCCCTTCTTCTCTTTGCACTTATCATCTTCAAATATATTATGCTAATTTATTCACTCATTACATTTCTTGATTTGCCCTCCCCCTACCTAGAATGTAACCTCGATACAGGCAAGAATCTTTGTCTCTTTTGTTCATTAAATAGTGTGTGGCACAGAAGGAACTTCATACATAGTTACCCAATAAAAATTGAATGAGTGACATGAGCATCAGAATGGTTATCTGGCCTTGATGGGCCTGAAAGGAAGGTAGAAAAACTATAGCCACTATTAAAATATGAGATTCTGGAAGCCCGTGGCACAGCACACAGGGATAAAATGGTGATTGAATAGTTGTTTGGGGGTTGTTGTTGTTTTTTATACTAGTTTCTTTTAACTGCAGTGGAGAGCTTAAAGAAAGAGTAGCATAATTAATAGATAGGCAGAGCACCAGCAAGATCCTGATTCAGTCAGGATTAAGTTTTAAGTAACAGGAAAAAAATCTCCCTTTCTTAACTGAAGGGAATTTGAGACAGATCATTAGCTGCTTATAAAATTACTAGAGGCCCAGTGCACAAAAGTGATTAGGGCCAATCTGTGAAGCAACCAGTAGGGCGATTGGGGGACCCCGGCTGGCACCCACCTTGGCTGGCCTAGGGCCTGTGGGCTGGGGGCAGCTCCCACATGGAGCATCTGCCCCTTGGTAGTCAGTGCATGTCATAGTGACTGGTCGTTCTGCCGTTCGGTCAATTTGCATATTAGGCTTTTATTCTATAGGATTAGGAGGCTAGAGGAGCAAACTCTAGATTGAACCTCAGAATGACTCTCAGATTAACATCATAGAACCCATCCCAAGGGAATGTCTGGTCTGCCACAATGAGAAAGCTTAGGACTCAGAAAGGCACTATCAGTTCTGTTGGCCCCATATCTTCCTTGGGGGTGGAAACTTTAATCTGGCACCACCTCCGTGGCAGAGTGATGCCCAGGGATGGTTATGCAGTGCAGAGGATCCGAGGCTCATCCCCACTATGACCACTCTCGTTCTACTCTCTGTCCAGGCCCATGAGGCCTCCCACATGTGGACTACTCCCCAGATGCCATGCTACACTTGAGCCTGATGCCTAGCTGGGAAAGCTGGTCCCCATGGTCCAGCATCCCTGGACAGTCACTCAGCCCCTCCTCCAGGGTCTTATCACTTCTAGGTTCACAAAACCATCCCTTGCCAGTCTCTGAGGGAGCTCTCTCCTCCTTGATTATACCTCCATACATCCAAAACTCTAGTCATGCACTCTGGAGCGGTCCACCCTCACCCGGAGAGCACCCAGATCAACCCTCCTTAGGGCCAAAACTCGGGTGACAAGATATCCAGGAGTTAAAGGGACACAAAGCAGGTCTCTCTTCCCTGGAGTGAAGATGGGGTCACCAATCTCACTTCATTCCTTTTCCTAATAACTCGCCCTCTTGGGTTACCATTCAGAGAGCACCGACTATGTGCCGACCACAATGCTAAAATCATCACCTGCATGAGATCATCTAGTCCTTCATCGGCCTTATATACTGAGAGTTTTATCCCCCATTTTTCAAAAGAGGATTTTGCCCAAACTCCTCTAGGCTAGTCAGTGTAGGAGCCAGGACTCCAACCCAGGATGTCTGATTCCAAAACTTGGGCTTTTAGCCACTTGCCCTCAAAGACTACATCTTTTCTTTCTTTTTCAAAATTAATCCTCACCCAAGGGTATTTTTCTATTAATTTTTAGAAAGATTGGTCAGAAGGGAAGGTAGGAGGAGAGAAAGAGAGAGTGGAGAGAGAGGAAGTAAAGGAGGGAGAGGAGAGAGAGAGGAACATCAATGTGAGAGAGATACATTGATTGGCTGCCTCCCATATACTCCCTAACTGGGGATAGAATTTGCAACCCAGGGAGTGCTTGGAATCGAACCTGCAACCCTTCAGTGAACAGGCCAGTGTTCTAACCACTGAGACCACCAGCCAGGGCTACATCCTTCTTTAGCCCCAATTCCACACTTGGCTCTCCCTGGAAGCCTCACCCATACAACTCTTTCCTAGCTCAGGGCAGTGAGTGAGCCCTACCCACCTCCAGAATCTCCACTATGCACTCAGGTCTTTCCCTCCCCTCCCCCATCCTTCTCCAGCCTCCAAAAGAGAAGACTCTCC
>PVJC01020297.1:16715-29421 GCA_004026665.1 Murina feae
GCAGGATAGAGGATCCCCCAATGAGATCTGTGTCCACACAGCGGGGGGTGGGGGGATGCTTCCTAGGCCTGAGCGATGCTGAGCAGCCTTAGTTCTTGGTGCGAAGGACCTGCTCGTGGGTGGACACCACCTTGCCATCGTGCACGTCCACGACCTTGGTGCGGATCTGGCGACTGGAGGAGGACACTGGGGAATAGGGTAGAGAAGGCGTTAGCAGCAGTGAATGAATAGGCAATGGAGCAATCAGAAGTGGGGAGGCCAAGGAGTTGAGAGGAATCAAATGAGCTGCCTCCCTGCTGTCCTGCCTCCTGACTCTCTCTTCCTTCACTGCTCCTGAACCAACACTGATATGATCAGCACATTTTGTTTTTCAGATTAGGGCTTCCCAGGTTGGGAGTAGAGTTTGTGTCCTCAGACCGGAGCCTCCTAAGAACTCAGACCAGACTGGTTCAGTCCAGATTGACCCAAATAGACAGATTGGCCCAGGATAGACAGAGCCCTGTAGGGCCCTGTCCATGGTGCTGACCCCTAGGACCATGTGGTGTGCCATAGACATTGGGTCACAAAAGCAAAACGTGGAAGCCACCAGCTCTTAGCTTTAAGGGGGATTTAGATCATGGTTTATAAGGGGTACTTAGTGATAAAACTCTAGCTCAACCCCCGCCCCCGCCCCCCACGAAGCCCATATCCAACACCCTAGGCCCACTGGGAGACCAGGGCTGGTCCTGAGGCTTGATGAGGAGGAAAGTCTTACCATCTCTGGATGAATGAGAGCCAGAGGAGAACTGGGAAGAGGAGAGGCTGTGAAGACAGAAAGGGGAAAGATCATTAAACACATTGGGGGTGCAGTGAGTGAATCATGAAGGGATGGACCAGGAGGGAGGACAGGGTACTCACTGGGCATCCTCTCCCTCCAGCAGGCGGCGGTAGGTGGCGATCTCCTGCTCCAGCCTCGTCTTCACATCCAGAAGGATCTTGTACTCCTGGTTCTGCTGCTCCATGTCGCAGCGCAGCTGGGCCAGCTGCTCCTCCACGCTGCCGATCATCTCCTGGATCTGGGACAGCTGCATGCAGTAGCGGCCTTTGGTCTCCTCCAGGCTGTTCTCCAGGGATGCTTTCTGCAAGGGAGGGAAAGAGGACCAAGAACCATTGAGTCTGTCAGTCTCTTCCTCCTAGATCTGGGCCCGCCCCCAGTCTGGCCGCACCCCTACCATGCTGAGCTGGGACTGCAGCTCGATCTCCAGGTTCTGCACAGTGCGCCGCAGCTCGGAGATCTCGCTCTTGCTGCTCTGCACCAGCTCGCTGTTGGTGGCCACCTCACGGTTCAGCTCCTCGGTCTGCAAAAAAGAAAACGTTATTCACCTGGAAGTTCCTGGGAGACAGATGTCCTGGGTCCCCTGCACCCAGCTGGCACCCACCTTGGTGAAGAACCACTCCTCGGCGTCCTTGCGGTTCTTCTCCGCTATCTTCTCGTACTGGTCGCGCATCTCGTTCAGGATGCGGCTCAGGTCCACACCGGGAGCGGCGTCCATCTCCACATTGACGTCTCCACCCACCTGGCCTCGCATGGAGTTCATCTCCTGCACAACCAAAGAACAGTCCACCGTCAGAGCCTCACTCTGGCAGCCGACTGGGGTTCCCCAGTTCAGAGGCCTGAACATTGTCCTCCACCGTCTCAATCCCATCTCTTCCCTCCCCGCTAATCTTCTCAGCTGGCATGTCCACTGAGCTCTCACCTCCTCGTGGTTCTTCCTCAGGTAGGCCAGCTCCTCCTTCAGGCTCTCGATCTGCATCTCTAGGTCGGCCCTGGCCAGGGTCAGCTCGTCCAGCACCCGGCGCAGGCCGTTGGTATCGGCCTCCACGCTCATGCGCAGATTCAGCTCTGTCTCGTATCTGGAATGACCAGAGAGAAAAGGAATGAGACAGCTATCCTGGCCACACGGAAGGCTTTGTTCTCTTCCCCCTGTAGCTTCTTCCCAGAGCTGGCACTCTGTGGGTGGATTAGGGTGCCAATCTCGAAAATGGCATGGTTGGACACAGTACCCATGGATTGCTCAGATGCTCATTCCTGGGGTGGGATGACAGGAATATGGCAGGTTATCCTGGTACAGAATGCAGGGAAGGGAGATACTTCTGGCTTCAGTCAACAACAGCACACAAGATCTCCAAATATGACTCCCTCCTAAACTTCAGGGGCACATGGGGAAGTGGGAGTGCCTCTCCATAAAACTGACTCCCAAACCTGGCTGCGGGTCAGAATCACCCAGGTAGCCTGTTAAAATAACTGAATCAGAACTCCCAGGGTGGGGCCCCCAAACCTTCTCTTTTTATGAGCACCCTAACGGGTTCTCACATGGCCAGCCTGGCACTCATCAGCTCTGTTCAGGCAACAGTGCTCCAAAAATGCCCCACCTTGGGGAGACTGGCCATCCTGGGCCACCACTGCCAACTCACTTAGTGCGGAAGTCATCCGCGGCCAGGCGGGCATTGTCAATCTGCAGGAGGACGTTAGCATTGTCCACGGTGGCCGTGAGGATCTGCAAGGGAAAGGGCACAGGTCATTGGTCAAATGGACATCACTAGCCAGGCTTTACTGCAGCCAGCGTCTGGCCTTTGCTTTCATGCTCTTGCGTGAGTCCCCACCTCCTCCCATAAGCCCGCACCGCAGCAGCCTAAAGGGTAACCTCTGGGAGTCCAGCTTTGACCCAGAGCTTTGCTGACTCATGGTCACCAGAGAGTGTGGAAAGTGCCCTGGTCTTTGAATCAAAAGCTCTTGAGTTCTGGTCTTAGTTTTACCGCTGACTTGTTGCCAAACCTGAACCAGTTCTCAGGGCTTCCAGTTCCCTTCCTACAGGTGAGACCCAGTTCTCAATCTGAATTCTCTCTGCAAAGCCAGCCCTGCCAGACCCTGAGGGCACATGCATTCCTTTCCCAACTCCCAGAGCAAGGGACCGCAGGGAGCTCACACAGAGAATCAGAAAAGAGGAAGCAGAAGACAAAGATCAATTGAACCCTGGGTTGGCTGGAGCTCCCTCTGTGGCCATCTTATTTCCCTAATCCACGAAAGGCATCAGCAAGACACCAAGGGAAGCGGGGTCAGCAGGAAGGGCTCGTGGGGTCGGGTGAGAGCTCGGAGCAGGGGCCCAGAGTCAGATGCCAAAAGCCTCCCCAGACTCCTTTCTGCAAAGGGCACATAAGGTCGGCTGCCACTGATGGTCTCTGTGGGTTTTCCGTGCTCTCCTGGCTGTGGGGTGGGGCCGGCTGGTGCCAGGCACTTGGGCGGCAGCCGCCACAGCCCAGACTAATGAGCTAATGAGCAGTTTGGGTGTCTAACCTGGTCCCGTTACAGCCCTGCTCCTCCCCTGTGCTAGAGAACAGGTAGCTGTCTCCTGGGCTGGCAGGTGGCGCACGGGCTTTCTAGCCTCAGCTCTGCTGTTAACTTGCTGTGTGCCCTTGGGCAGAGCACGGCGCCACTCCAAGCTACAGCTTCTTCCTCTGTCATATACAAGGGTAAGAATTCATGATCTCGTATGGTCTAAGGATCCGGATTTCAGGAGGGCATGAGCGAGGCAGAGGAAGGGAGGCCTCCGGGGCCAGAGTAAAGGCATCTACCCCAGGAACCTAAAGGTGCTCATGGCCTGAGGCATCTACTGCTCTAGATTCAGGGAGCTGGAATGGCACCTCCAGCTGCCTAGCCCACCCACCTTGTTCCTGAGGTCCTCGATGGTCTTGAAGTAGGGGCTGTAGTCCTTGACCTCGCTGGGCCGCTGCCTCTGGTACCAGTCCCGGATCTTGACCTCCAGGTCGGCGTTGGCCTCCTCCAGGGCGCGCACCTTGTCCAGGTAGGAGGCCAGGCGGTCGTTGAGGTTCTGCATGGTCACCTTCTCACTACCCACCAGGAGTCCCTCACCACCGCCAACGCCACCACCAAAGCCCATACCACCCATGCTACCCAAGCCACCGCCAAAGCCACCACCAAAGCCACCTCCATATCCTCCTCCAAAGCCACTACCCAGGGCTCCACCAAAGCTGCTGCTGCTGCTGAAGCCACCGCCATAGCCGCCTCCCAGCCCTCCCCCGGAGGAATAGCGGGAGGAGGACATGCCCCCGAAGGCGCTGGAGGCCCGGCAGGATCCTCCAGCCAGGACAGAGGACATGCGGCTGGAGCCACCGCCAATGCCACAGGAGCCCATCATGGAGCCAGAGGAGGAGAACTGGCGGCTGCAGGTGGTCATGGTGCCGAGGAGGGAGGTGAGTGAGTGAGCGAGTGAGTCGGCAGAGAAGAGAGAGGTGCTCAGGGTCCGTGGGAGAAGGAAGCAGGTGCTTTATAGTCCTGAGTAGGGGGCGGGCCTGGCATTTTCCATCCCCCTTAGCTTTCATCACCCACAGGCCAGGTAACTCCCAGCCAGCTCCCTCCTCTCTCCTCTGCCTTGTCATGTCTATCATATTTTACTGGAAACTCATTGTTTGGGGTGCTTTGGGTTTCTTGTCCCGCCAGGCATGATTCACACGAGAAGGTGTGGGCCTGCAGGCTACACTTTCCCATCGGGCCCTGGGAGCCGGGGCTCTCGCGAGCCCGCGTGCTGGGCTCAGTCCGGTGGCGGGAGCGGGGCCTCTGCACCATAAACCTGGCGACCTGTTCCTTCCCCACTAACTACGCGAGACTCAGACACTCCTCTTAGAGGGAGCCCACAACTCAAGGTGGCACCCGCCTCGAGGGCCACCAGCACGGCAGATCATATCAGACCCAGGGGCGCCCCTCAGCGTTGCCATCTGTAGAAAGAGACAAGGGAGTCTGGGGCCCTCCCGGGTCTGACCTCAGGGCTGTGCCCAGGAGCCTGTCACATCCCGGAACCATGCCCAGCCGGCCAGGTGGCTCAAGCTTCCACCCTGACACACTCTTCAAAGGGAAACCCAGGCAGCTCTCCCCAGCCCTGAGCAAAGACCAAGAGACCCTCCACAGGCCTGCGGTCCGGGGGTGGGGGTGGGGGTTGGGGAGAGAGTCCAAGGTGCTAGCTGCTCAGTCTGGCCAAAGGCAGGGGTGTCACAGCACAGCCAGACACATCAGGAAAGAGCATGCAGCCGACGAGTCCTGATCCTGCCATTTGCTCCTGTGCGACCCAGAATCTGACACTTCTTTGGGCCTCAGTTTGCTCATCTGTAAAATGGAAGCAAACACCATCCACCCTGCCTACTGCGGAGTCAGCTCCCAGAATCCAACGGGGCAGTGCATGTGAAAGGGCACAAAACTGGTGAGCACTGCTGTCGTCCAGTCTGGGCTCCAGGGGGTGATGTTCTCAGGCAGCCCTGGTGGGAGGGGCTGGCTCAGGTGCCCCTATTAAAGCCCCTGTGGAGCTGGCCCAAGGGTTTATTTTGTGGGGGAAGGAGGGAGGGAGTGCAGGTACCTGGGAGTGGACTTGAGGGTCCCTGGCTCCTGAGGCCCTGATGGTTAGGGGACATTTCCAGGGACCCATTTTGTTCTGCCCTAAAGGGCTTGCACAAGGGGACTTCAGCTTTCCCACATCTCCCAGACAACTCCAAAGGCACCCCTCAGGCTGCACCCCGCCTTCCTGCCAGCCCCTCAGTTTCACAGACCCCGGCAGGCATGTTGGGAGGAATGTGGTCGTGTCTGGGGCTGCCTGACACGTCCCACCTCCCCAGACAGGCCCCAACAGCCCTCGCTGGAAGCTCTTCTGAGGATCAACTGCTCCTAAAAGAGAAGCGAGAAAAGGAGCCTCCTTCTCCCCCTCACCCCCGCCATCAAAGCAGATGTTGGGAGTTGCCCCCTCCCCACCTTCCTCTCTGCCCCCTCCCAGCCCCACCACCTGGCTCAGGAGCTCAGGAGACAATGCTGAGACAAACACTGGAGGCTGTGGGCTCCCCAAATCTGCAGCGCAGAGCACTCACAAGGTTGTGAGTAAGCCAGGGCCCCACCCCTGCCAGACACTCCTAATCTCCTTCCCCAGAGCAGCCTCCCCACCCCAGCCCAGCCCTGTAATTCCCCAGCCAGAGGCAGCAGGGACTTTGGCGGACAGACAGGCTTTTAGGAGGGAGACACAGATGCTCTTAGGAGGCATGTTGCTGTTGGCTGGGGGCTGGGGGTGGAGGGTGCTCACCAGAGAAAAAGGCAGCATCCAGAGGGACCCTGGGCATAGAAGCGGGTGCAGAGCCCACCGCCTGCCTCCCTCCACTGCAGGGACCCACAGAGAGGCTCCCCAGAGCAAGGGACATGAGAAAAGGCCTCCTCCATTCATGGAACCCAAAGCAGGCTCCTTCCTGGCCATCCTCCAAGGGAGATCCCAAAAAGTAAAGAGGGTAGGGACCCAACGACACATAAGTAACCTCATGCACAGTCTAAGCAGAGACCTTTGCCAGCTTCCCTCCCCCACAGAGCCTGGGACTCCCCTGTGGAATGCAAGTCTGACCCCCCCCTCTGGATGAGAACCCTGACTCACATCCTGAGGCCAACCCCCCCTCTCTGCAGACATGGAACTAGGCACCAATGGCCCAGCCTGGTACTGGGGACATTTTGAGGGGAGGCAGCTTTCTGGGACAGCAGGGTTAATGGAACGGGCAGGGGTGGGGGGCGTTCTTTGGGAGCCTGGAGTGCCCCCAAGGTTGCACTCCTAGGCAGGCTTTGTGTGGATGCCTTTACCTGACCCTCCTCCTGTGCCTGGGAAGGAAGGATAATGGAGGAGCCTGGGGTGGTGCCTCTTGTGGTTGATGAGTCTCCCCACACCAGCCTGTCGGGGAGAACCCAGGCCAATCCAAACAGATGAAGGGACTGCATTGGGTGCTGAAGACCAGGCAGGGAGCCAGGCGACGGGATCCTGAGGAGGAACAGCCCGGTCTGAGGAGGGCACTACGGCCCAGGCCTCGGAGCCCAAGCTCCTGGAAGAGACTGTCCCTGCCCAAGGAAGCCCCCCCACCTGAGAGGGACGAGAGGATGTGCATCAAAATTACTTAAGATGTGAAGTGCCACCAGACAAGGGCAATGCTTGGGTTCTGGAACGACCGTAACAAGTTACCACACATCTGGTGGTTTAGAGCAAGAGAAAGTTCTTCTCTCACAGGTCCAGAGGCCACTCCCTCTGAAGGTGCTTGGGGAGAATCCTTCCTCCCTCTCGGGGCTGCTGGTGGCTGCTTGCGTTCTGTGGTGCGGGGCAGCACAACTCCCACCTCCGCCTCCTGCGCCGTGCAGCCTTCGTCTCTGTGTCTCTGTGTGTTCTCTCGTCTATGTCTGATCAGGACACTCGTTGGGTTTCATGCCCACCACAACCCACTGGGACCTCATCTCAATTCTCACCACAGTCACATCTGCAAAGACCCATGTCCAAATAAGGTCAAGTTCTGCGGTTCCAGGTGGTCATGAATTGGAGGGGGAGACTATTCAACCCGTTCCCCCACCTACCAGCCTGGCAGCTGTCCACGTTGCAGAGGCCATGGTGAGAAATGTATTAAAGAGACAGCTGTGCACCCCAGTTGGTTTGGCTCAGTGGATAGAGCATCGGCCTGCAGGCTGAAGGGTCCTGGGTTCGATTCCTATCAAGGACACATGTCTGGGTGGCTGGCTCAATCCCCAGTAAGGAGGGGGGGTACAGGAGGCAGCCAAGCCATGAGAAATTCTCTCTCATCATTGATGTTTCTATCTCTCTCCCTTTCCCTTTCTCTCTGAAATAAATACAATTATATTTTTAAAAAGACAGAGTGATGGGTGTCCTAAGAGGTGAGCAGGGTCAATCTGGGAGGCCTCTGGGAGTAGTGTATATATATATATATATATATATATATATATATATATATATATATGATGTGTGATATATATATATATATATATTGATTTCAGAGACGAAGGGAGAGGGAGAAAGATAGAAACATCAATGATGAGAGAGAATCATTGATCAGCTGCCTCCTGCACGCTCTCCACTTGGGGTCGAGCCCACAGCCAGGGACAGGCTGGGAGCAGCTTTTAGCCTCTCCTGTTCATCCTACAAAGTCCCAGCCACCTGTGTGTATCTAGGTTTCCTGGTGCTGGGGGCTGTCACTTGTAGAGACAATATGTGTTGGGCTTGAGCTGGCCTGTACCTCAGCCTCTGCCACCAGACAGGCAGGCCCATCATGGGGCCCAGAGCAGGCTGGCAGGCAGGATTGCAGGCTCAGGAGGCAAGCAGGAGCCTGAAGCACTGCCCCAAGGCCCTGGTCCCCTTTCTCCCAGAGAGCTCTGCCACCCGCTGGTTTCCCAGGCCAGACAGCCATCTGGGCCAAGTGTCCTCGCCAGAGCCTGGACTGTCACGACAGATGGGCTGAACCTGGGGTTTTGGTGTCCCCTGCCTTGCCTGAGCCTGCCAGCTGTGAGCGCTGACAGAGCAGACTGACCACCCCACCTTATAGATGCCAAAGGTTCCGAGGTGGAGGAAACCCCCCAAGCCCACAGCAAGGAAGCTGCTCAGCCAGGGCCCAGTCCCAGCTCTGCCTGAGGCAAGTCTCACTTTCCAAGACCAAGTCCCCTCCCGCGAGGGGGTCCCCAAAAGTCAGAGCCAATAAGGACCTCCATGGTCATCTAGACCTCGTCTCTTAACTTGACAGATTAGGAAACTGAGGCCCAGGGAGGGGAAGGGTCATGTTCAAAGTCACACAGCAGAGACTGCCTTGAAAGTGCAAAATGTTTAACACGTGCCACCCAGGAATGTGAGCGAGGCAGGGTGAGAACATGTGGGGTCAGAAGAACAAGGTGTCCTTGTGGGAGCCTGCGCCCCGGAATCACATTCAGGTTGTTAAGGACATGAACAGTCATGGGTCTACACACCATCTATTAGCTCCCTGTTCAGGAAAAATGAGGCTCTAGTTCTCCAGCCACTTACCCCCAATGCCCACTGCAAACTGAGCTCCATTCCCAATGGCCCAGTCCCGTCGCTGACCCCCACGTCTCCACCCATCTCGGGCCTCTGCCTGAATTTCCGCTTCCATCCTTTCTTTCTGTCCAAATGCCTCCTGTTCTTTAAGGCTAACCCTCAGTTCAACACACAAGTTTAAGATATAATTTCTGGCCCAGTCGGCATGATGCGACCTATGAACCAGGAGGTCAAGATTTGGTTCCTGGGCAGGGCAGCCGATCATTGATTCTCTCAATGATTCTCTCTCATTATTGATGTTTCTATCCCTCCCTCTCCCTTCTTTTTGGAAATCAATTTAAAAAAAAAAAACCAACATATGATTTCTGTAGACTGTGGCATAAAGTAGGTGCTCAATGAAGGACAAAAGAGAAGGAGGAGGGGAACGGGAAGGAAGAGAGGAAAGGGAAGTTGGCAAGGGGATGTGACAATGGATGATGGATGATGGATGGATGGATGGATGGATGGATGGATGGATAACTAGAAAAATGGAGAATGGTGGATGGTGGTGGCTAGGGCTGTGGGCAGGTGGGTGAATAGTGAATGGAACCCAGAGAAAGAGCACTTGTTTCACCCATCCCGCATGGGCAAGCATCTTAGAGGAGATTTTAACTGAATAGATGCTAAGCAAGCCAAGAAAGTGAGGGAGGACATCCCACTTGCTCAAAGTGGCCAGAGGGCAACCGCAGCCTTGAAGCATCGCTGAGCCCACCGCGGAGCCCAGCGCCAGAGACTGCATGGTCTTGACAGAGCTGAGAGCGGCAGCTGGTGACAAAGGTCCCGCTGAGGAGCTCAGACTTCACCCTGACGACACTGGGGGGCACTGAAGGGGGTAACATCACCCCGTGTGTCTCTCTGGCATCTGGGGGTAGAGGGGGCACATACTTGAGGGACAGAAAAGAAAAAGCCAGGAAGGAAGAAGTTACCTGGCTGTGAACCAGGTAAGGGGTGGTGTTGCCTCAGACCCCTCTTCTCCTGCAAGTCCCATCCGTCCCTCAAATCACCTGGCTTTTCCCCTTCTCCTCCCCACCCCCCACTGCCTCAGTGGTCTGTGCTCACCCCCAGAGCTTACTACAGTGCTTTGGGGACCACAAAATGCCTCTCCTTAAGTTGGTGCTCGGCATGTTAATTTCCTGTAATTACTCTAATCTGATGGAGGAGACACGGCCCTGGCCCTTGGAGATGTTTAGTCTGATGGGGGAAGGCAAATGAGCCTAGCGCTTTCTCTGCTCCACAGCCGTGCTGAGGGGAGCACGAAGCCGAAGAGCCACCAGGTGGGGTGGGTACCACACCGAAGGCTTCTTGGAAAGGTTGCGTTTGACTCAGGTTTTCAGAGAAGGAAGAGCGCTGGGTGGGTGGGGTGGGGAGAGGGCATTCCCAGGCCGGGGCGTGGCTGTGGGAACTCAGGGAAGTAGGCAACTGGCAGGGAACGGCTGTGTCAGGATCCTGCACTACAGGGGCCGTGGGGGGTCAGGGGAGAGGGGGAGACGGGGGAGGGGTCCTGGGGACCTCCAGAGAGAGGAGGAGTGATTTTCACCACCAGAGGTTGGGGAGCAGATGCAGTGTCATGCAGCCCCCCTCCTCCGGGCGGACATGTGTGGGATCCAGGAAGCAGCAGGGCCTCCCAAGTCAGTCTGAGGGGCTCAGTCTGGGCTGTCTACTCCTTGGCCCACTCCCTGCAGCCCCTGAGCCTGTCTCCTGTCAAACGGGCTTAACAGTTTCTGCCACACAGGATTCTGGGCAGGAGCCAATAATTCATGGCAGTGGCCAGCCCAGCGCTGGGCACAGAGTCAGTGTTTGGGAAAAATCTCCCTTCGGTGAATTCCTAGACACTTGCCCAGTGGGGGGCGGGGTGAGCGCAATAGGAGAACAGGTGTCAGGCGTCAGGCAAAGACAGAGACAAAAAACAAAGAGTCCAGGAAAGTGCGGGGGTGTGGGAGTGACAAGGAAAGGAGGAGGCCTCGGAGGAGATGCTGAGGCCAGCAGGGCCCAGGTGATGAGCTGGCGAGTCAGTGAGGGCCTGGCCAGGGAGGAGTCTACGGGAACAGGCGGGCCCGGAAGCCCTGCTGGGGAAGAGTCCGCAGGATAGGGTGGGTGTGCGGGGACAAGGCACGGGAGCTGCCAGCAGGACCCCCGCGCTGAGCGGGAGGCCCAGCACTGCCTCCCCTGGCCTGGGTCTGAGGGAGATGGAGAAGACCAGCTCCGGTGTCCAATGAGGTCCAGAGGCCGGAGGAAGCTTCGCCAGTCACTCGGCATCACCAGGTCCTGGCTCTTCTCCTCCCAGCCCTGGCTGTGCAACCGGGGCAACAGCTGCGCGTGCACACACACTCACATGCACTCACACATGCACACACTCACACGCACACGCACTCACACGCACACACGCACTCACACGCACGTACGCATGCACAACTAGGCTTTGCTCTTCCTCCTTCTTCCATGAGACTAGAGCCACGTCTGAAGGCCTCCCTGAGCTCATCCTTTGGCCTCATGGCCAGAGAGGATCAGGCCAAATTTGAAAAACCCCAGGAGACAGATCAGCGCAGCTCAGTGGTTGACCTATGTACCAGGTCAGGGCACATCCTGGGATGTGGGCTCCCTCTCCAATGTGGGATGTACAGGAGGCAGCCGATCAATGATTCTCTGTCAACATTGATGTTTCTCTCTCTCTCTCTCTCTCTCCCTCTCCCCTCCTCTCTGAAATCAAAAAATATATGAAAGAAAGAAAGAAAGAAAGAAAGAAAGAAAGAAAGAAAGAAAGAAAGAAAGAAAGAAAGGGAGCCCCAAGCAAGATTTCTGTGTGGGCTGGTGGGCTGTTGTGGTCAGTGGCTGGATTCATATGACCAGCCCTGCAGACATATGTGGCCGCCACCCCCCCTACCCCCATGACCAGGGATAAAGGGGTTGATATCAGAAGAAGGTGGGGCATGGATTTGGCCCCAACAGCCACCCCAAAGTGTGTCTACTACAAAAGAGAGGTGGCGGTAACATGGGAAGAGGCTACTATACCTGACATCTAACCCTGGGTTTCCTGGCAGCCAAGGCAAAAAGGGAAACAATGATGGAATAGAAAACTCCCACTAACTAATAAAGAGACTCAGCTGATGGTCAAGAGAGACCATTATCTCCCAAGGTCTGAGACCTGAGAGGAATCTGAATTCATAGCATCTGAAGGACACTGAGAGCTTCCGTTTCCTGAGCTTTGCTCTGTCAGGCACTATCCTAGGCATTGCCTCTGAGTCCTCAT
Organism: Murina feae; assembly: GCA_004026665.1. Classification (NCBI taxonomy): domain Eukaryota; kingdom Metazoa; phylum Chordata; class Mammalia; order Chiroptera; family Vespertilionidae; genus Murina; species Murina feae. The sequence continues at coordinate 28,854 of PVJC01020297.1, forward strand.
GTCATCCCTTGAGAAAGGAGTTACCTTCTCTACATTAGAGACTTAGAGACATAAAGGCAGGGAGATTCCCCTGGGCCTCCGTCTCCAATGGCTGAACCTCTCCCAGCTGCCACTGAATGTGTGGGTGTCCATAAAGCTGGGTCCCTACCCCTGGCGGCATCACAGCCCGTCTCCTGGACCCACCACACTCCAACCACTTCTCCTGGGCACTCACTGGCCAGATTCTAACTGTCAGCACAAGAGACTCGTGCCTGAGGGCCTCCAGCCACCACAGCCCATTCTGCCTGTGCAGGAGGTCGGCTGGCGTGCCAGGAAGTTAGTGCCACCCCCTGCCTGCGAGGCGCCCTCAATCTGGGACTGATGGGATCAGAGGACAAAGGCCCCAGCTCCCTCATCTTTTGGGAAGAATTCTGGGTGCCTATTCTACCCTGTCTCCTGGGGTCCTGCAGCAGGATGAGGCGACAGCTGTCCACAGTGTTCACGGGCTCAATAACACACCTGTTAGTAGCCCTTCCCTCCCTTCCCCTCTCACCTACCCGCTCCCTAATGGTGTTTCCTGAGACACCAC
>PVJC01020298.1:0-29314 GCA_004026665.1 Murina feae
GTTGTGAAGGAAGCAGGGTGGTGCATATAGTAGTATTGTATTAGGGAGAAAAATGAAGGGACAGGAATGCAGATACTATAGCAGAAGGTCTGGTGAACTTTGATTACAGTTTTGCTTGTATAAGTGAAGAACCTGGAACAGTGTTTCTGTTCAAATAACATTTCTTGAATAAATAAGTAATATGACTATCACTTGGTAAATAAGACATGTGGCAGTAAGACACATCTAAGATGGTTCTAAGGTTTCTGAAATGTGGCACTCGGTAAATGGCTATATCTAGCATTCAGATGTGAAAAAGCAGATTTGCAAGAAGAATGGGGAAGATTAGCTCAGTATTGAGAGGTAGAGTTGGAGGTAGAGTTAGAAGTGGAAATTTCTGAAAATCAGGTGTACACACATAAGCCTCTGAAGTTCCAGAGATAGAGACAGAGCTAGAACTAGAGCTAGAGCTAGAGACAGAGAGAGTTCCAGGATAGAACTAGAGATTGGGAATCATTTGCAAGGTAGATAATGGCTTGGATAGGGACTAGACAGCTCTTTTACTGACTGCTCAGCTCATCTAACAGAAACATCAATTAACTTGCCGATGCACTCAAGTGCAATGACAAGGCTATTTAAGTAACCACTTTTGTTTAGTGTTACCTCAGATGTTTTAAAAGGTATTGAATACAAACAGAAACGATTCTCCTTGGAAGCAGGTGCCTCAGAAATGCAACAGATTTGTTATGACAGTGCTGCTGATATTCACATTTTTAGATTTCCTGTTTAGAAATTACCTAGGAATTTTACTGAGCCTCTCTAGGAACGTCACCTTTCTGAAAATGCATTTTAAAAACAGCCGATTTTTGAAAAATATAAAATAGAAATAATAACAATAACAGCTAATGTTGATTGAGCACCTAATATGTGCAGCAAGCAATGCACTAAGTGCTTAATGGACATTACCATATTTATTCTTTATAATTACCCAATAAGCTAAGTAGATTTAATATTTTTAGTTGAGAAAACAGGCTTAGAGGAATTAAAATAATTTGCCCAAGGCCACAGGGGTCTGCCTAACAGAACAATCTTTTGAATAGCTTGAGTATTAATAATTTGATATTAAAATATAGAATAATGAAAGTAATTTCATAAGATATTTCTGGAGAATCACCTTCCCACTTAAAAAAAAAAGAATTCCCAAAAGCACTCAAACGTGTAGCCTATTAAACTATTATTTTGAGTAATAATCTGCAGTTAGGTTATGTTTTGTTTGGGTAATGTTTGCTTGGTTAATAATTTTAATTATTTTATGGTCACTCATTTTGTTCAAAATGTAGAAGGCAAAACAACACTGACTTATGACTCTCCCAACAACTTGGAATTTAATCACAAACCACTTCTGGTTTTTAGTTTTCCACATGTGTTCCTTTTGTCTTTCCTAGATAGCATGGTCCTGATGCAAGTGACTTTTTAAAACATCTTTATTGTTGAAAGTATTACAGATATCCCGTTTTTTTCCCCATTGACCCCCTCCACCTGACAGTGAATGACTGTTTAATCCATCCACACCTCAGAATCTTGCAGAGCATTTTGTATAGAAAGAATCGCCCTGGCTGGGGTGGCTCAGTGGTTGAGTATCCCCTTTGAACCAGGAGGTCATGGTTTGATTCCCAGTCAAAGGCACATGGCTGGGTTGCAGGCTCGATCCCCAATGTGGGCCATGCAGGAGGCAGCCAATCAGTGATTTTCATCATTGATCTTTATGTCTCTCTCTCCCCCATCCCTTCCTCTCTAAAATCAATAAAAACATATGTATTTTTAAAAAGAATCAATTAAAACATATCAGGTAGATGAATGAAGTTCACACACACACACTCACATCCCAGGAATGAATCTATACATATACCTTTGGTATACTCTACTTCCCTACTGTTACTTGGTGGCGTGTCCTCTACATTTTCATCTGTTCTCAGGGGAAGCGGGCTTCTTGGGGTGCCATGGGAACAAGAAATTCTTGAAGCCCCCTCAGGAGGATGAAGTTTCCTGGAAAGCTTTAATGATGCTATAACGTGAAGGGAGTTTCCCTCCAAGGTCCCATCTTCCCTCTGTCCTGACATTTTGTCTTCAGCAGGGCTGGAATCAAAACCACTGCCCAGAGTTTCTGCTCCATGTTGCACAGTTGAGACCGGCATCAGGCTGGCTTAGTTTGTGTTCCCAGCTGCAGTCAATTGAGTGCAGGGTCTGCATGGCCAAGGTCCAGGCAGCTTCTAGAGCTACATGGCGGGCTAGCATGGATCTTGGAGCAAGGAAATGCAAGGAAGCAGGAACGAAGCAAGAAGAATAAGGGAGAGAGAATTCTTTGTTTTGGGTTTTTTAACCAGGGCTTAGCTAACGAATCCTTCAGGATTTTGTGTGCTTGCAGTGGCTCTGCATTGATGCCCTCCCCACCCCCCACCCAGCCGATCCATGGTTCCCCAGGCTAGACTGACAGGCAGGTACCTTCCCTACATCACTGGGACTTCACTGCGCATCCATCCATCTTCCTCCGTGATTTGCAGGAGATGGACCTGTGATTCCTTGGGGTGTGTGAAGTTGCAGCTTCCTGGTGAAGCTGCACAGATGACCATACTTATACTGTCTGGCATTCGCTTTGCTTTCTTCCTATTTTAATATTAACTAGATAGTTACAATGGTAACTATACCATAAGAAACATGTAAATATTCACCCAAGAAATTATTTACAAAAGTTAGTAACATAATAAGTATCAAATATTAAAATGACTAGTTTCTCAAATCTGTGATTTCATTAAAAATTACTGTTACTGAGTATCTTTTGGTGTCAAGCTGTTAATGTGTTGCTTTGTACTGGGTGAACAAATGATGGAGGGAAAAGGTTCATCTATACTTTTTTTCTGCTTTAAAAGGGACAGTTATAATGAAAAAGAAGAAAGAAAATATTATTTAAAACAGAACAATTCCAAACTCTTCACCTCAAAACAAACAAAAACCTATTCCATTCAGTAATATCATTTTTTGTTGTTAAATTCATGAAAGTGGAGACACTTAATATACACATTATCTGAAGAGGCAAGCTACATTTATTTAATTCTTGAAAATATCTGTAGGCCATTTATGAAATGTATATCTTCTTTACTTTGTGGATGATTTTATTCATATTTAAGGATGAAGGTAAACAGATGCTGGGAGCTTACTACTGGGAGCTAATCTATTTAACTATTTATTTTTAGTGGATATATTCATTATTAATTAGCTTATCTTTCTAATGGGTGAAAGCATGATTAAAAATGTTAGCGTCACCTTTAGTAATTGGATTGTGCTCTAAAATATTCAACACATAGAATGACTTTTTGAAAAAAATACTGTCGACCCCTATGTAGTCATGTTTCAGAGATTCTATTAAAATTTCTGTCTCTGTTTAAGCAAAAGTGAAGTAAATAAATATTAGTGCACATTAGCAAATATGTTGGTGAGTTTTTTACATAACCTTTACCAAAGGGCCCCATTTATTCTGGCTGCTTACAATTAGTGTAATTCAGATAAGTATGCTAGTTTATCTTGGAATAAATATTTATTCTTCTTATTGTTATTCATAGTCTTTCATAACTGGAAGAGAGGTTATATGTGTTTTGTAAAAACCATTTAATACATCTGTATGATATTGATTATTGTTGAAAACTCTTTATACAAAGGATCACAAAGATAATTCAATAAAAAGTATTCGTATTAAACTAGTGGCTCAGTGCACAAAATTCGTGAATGGGGGAGAGGGTGTTCCTCAGCCCGGCCTGTACCCTCTCCAATCTGGGACCCCTCGAAGGATGTCCTCCTACTGCCGGTTTACAGGAATCGGGCCTAAACCAGCAGTTGGACCTCCCTCTCGCAATCCGGGACTGCTGGCTCCTAACCGCTCACCTGCCTGCCTGATTGTCCCTAACCACTCTGCTTGCTGGCCTGCTCACCCCCAATGGCTCCCCACTGCTGGTGTGCTCGCCTCCAACTGCCCCCCCATGGCCTGCTCACCCCTACCTTCTCTCCCCACTGACCTGCTCACCTCCAACTGCCCCCCTGTTGGCCTGCTCACTCTAAACTGCCCCCTCTGCTTTCCTGATCAACTCCAACTGAACCCACTGATGGCCTGCTTGCCCCCAACAGCCCTGCCACCCACCAGCCTGATCACCCATAACTGCCCTTATCCTCTTGGCCTCTAACTGCCTCTACCTCGGCCCTACCACCATGGCTTTGTCCAGAAGGACATCTGGAAGGTCTCTTGGAAGGTATACCAGTCTAATTTGCATATTACCCTTTTATTTGTATACATAGAGGCCTGGTGCAAGGGTGGGGGCTGATTGGTTTGCCATGAAGGGCATCCCAGACCAGGGTGGGGGTTCCCTTGGGGTGCGGGGAGGCCTGGGTGAGGGGCCTGTGGTGGTTTTCAGGCTGGTCACACCTCCATGGAGTGAAGGTCCCCACTGGGGTGCCTTGTAGCCTGGGTGAGGGGCTGATAGCTGTTTGCAGGCTGACCACACCCTCTTCAGGTGGGCGTCCCCACTGGGGTGCCTGGCCAGCCTGGGTGAGGGGCTGATGGCTGTTTGCAGGCTGGCCATGGTTCCGGGCAACTCATGCTCCCAGACCTGTTTGCCCCAACTCCTTGGCCACCGCCATCTTGGTTGGGCTTATTTGCATACTTGCTCCTGATTGGCTGATGGGCATGGCTTTATGGGTGTGGCTTGTGGGTGTAGTGGAGGTATGGTCAATTTTCATGTTTCTCTTTTATTAGATAAGATATATGAAAGTAACTAATCATATTACTGCAATGTGAAATCAACAGTATTTTTAGGGTTTAATGCATGGCTAAAGTTCAATTGTAAGACATCAGGGAAACCAGATAGAGAATTACTGGTCAATATCCTTCACAATATAGTTCTGTGTTGTTTTTGTCCCCCTCCCCCCCGCTTATATACAATTTAATTGATGATTAGTAAGTGTTAAATAGGACAAAACCATAAATGTTCTTACAATGTTCATTCATTTGCCATAAGAAAATTTGATAAACCTCATAATGGTAATATGGGTTTGGTTATTTACATATGTATATTTCCACTAGAGGCCTGATGCATGAAATTTGTGCAAAGGGCTCAGCCCTCGCATCTGTGATGGCTTGCCTCAGCCCAAGGCAACTGTGGTGGCTGCTTTGACCCTTACACCACTAGCTTCCTCCAGAAGGACGTTTGGTCTAATTAGCATATTATGCTTTTATTATTATAGATTATTATAGATTAGAAGCCCGACGCATGTAATTTGTGCAAGAGTAAGCCTTCCTTCTCTTGGCTGCCAGCATTGGCTTCCCTCCAACACCCAGAATCTAGGCTTCCCTCACAGCCCCGGCTTGTCTGGAAGGTCACCAGTAAGGACGTCTGGTCTAATTAGCATATTACACTTTTATTATTATAGATATGTACTGTTGTTTGCTTTAAAAAAATTTTTATTGAATTTATTGTGTAGTTGCTTAAGCACTATTGCTGGTATAATTTTAGTGTACTTCCCTTGAGCCAGATAAAGCAGAATGTCACTAAAATCCATTAACAACTGACTTAAAATATACATGAAATCTGTGGTGCTGCCTGATCAGAATAAAGAAGAAAAAACAGAGAAGTCTATCTATGCAGTTGAGATGGTAAAATTAAACATTCAGAAGTATTTCATGAATTATTCAAGGGAAAGTCATTAGTGTCTTAGCAATAGATAAGAGACAATGAAATATCTGACAAAGATCCAAAGAAACGTAAAATGAAATGAGGATAGAGGCTAGATGGATAGGTGGAAAATTTAAGTCAAATGGACTAATTAGACTCCTGCATAATTTGAATGCAGGGATGAGACCTGTAAGACCAACACGTTTGTAAATAGAGTGTCTGTTTAGTGAGCATACAGGATCTAGAATGTTCTAGTTTTGTCTAACGGGTGGGGTGGGGAGGAAAATGAAAGAAAGAAGGAAAAGGAAAGAAAGGAAAAGAAAGAAAAGCAAAGAAATCCCACTTTCCAGGTCCTTGCCATAACTTCTTAAGCAATATAAAACCTTGATTTTCAGATACGGAAATCCCAATTTGCTTGAGAAAGTGTTAGAGTTTCTTTATTGGGTAAGTATCTTTTATCAAAGGTTAACATGATGAAATCAAACAAATAGTATCAATACTTTTATATTATTTTAAGGAAAAAAATCCATATTGTTGATAAAGTGCTGATCCTATTTATTTATTACTAGGGGCCCAGTGCACAAAAATTTGTGCACTTGGGAGGTCCATCAGCCCGACCTGTGCCCTCTCGCAGTCTGCGCAGTCTGGGACCCCTCTGGGGATGTCCACCTGCTGGTGTGCCTGGTCAGCCTGGGTGAGGGGCTGATGGCTCTTTGCAGGCTGGCCAAGTCCCCCAGTGTGGATCCTTACCCCATTGGGGTGTGGCCAGCCTGGGTGATGGGCTGAGAGGCGCTTTCAGGCTTTCAGGCTGCCCACAGTCCCTTCAGGTTTTGGGTCCCTACTGGGGTACCTGACCAGCCTGGGTGAGGGGCTGATGGCTGTCTGCAGGCTGGCCAAGCCCCCCAGTGGGGTCTCTCACCCCATTGGGGTGTGGCCAGCATGGATGTGCTTTCAGGCTGCACACTGTCCCTTCAGGTTTTGGGTCCCTACTGGGGTTGGCCAGCCTGGGTGAGGGACTGATGGATGTTTGCAGGCTGGCCGAGCCCCCCAGTGGCATCCCTCACCCCATTGGGGTGTGGCCAGCCTGGGTGACAGGCTGAGGGGTGTTTTCAGACTTTCAGGCTGCCCACAGCTCCCATTGACCCAATGTCCCAGCGAGGCTGGCTGGAAGCAGGTTCCTGGGGTTTGTTTATCGTCTATAATTGATACACTGTTCCTTTAAGCCGGGGCGTAGGCAAGTAACGAAACCTCCTCTCTGCTTCAGCTTTGGCTTCTATAATGAAACAATGTTTCCCTTAGAAGTCAGGCCAGACCTGCTGTTTGCTTCAGCTCCCAAGGCTTCTAGGATTGATACTTTGTTGCAAATATGTTGTTCTCTGGAGGGGAGAGAAGCCCAGGCGGCCCGCAAACAATTTCACTCCTGCTGCATCAGAAACTGCCTGTTTACTCAGGTTCCTGAGTGCTGGCCTCCATGTTGGCTCGGCTAATTTGCATACAGTCGCTCTGATTGGCTGGTGGGCATGACTTAGGCATCCCAAAGGGATGGTCAATTTGCATATTATGCTTTTATTATATAGGATATATGTATATATCCTTAAATAATATATATTGATATATATTAATAATATATATATATATATTTATTAGAGGCTTGATGCACAAAATCCATGCACTGCAGAGAGGGGCTCCCTCAGCCCATCCTGCACCCTCTCCAAGTCCAGGAGCCCTCGGGAGATGTTGGGCCTAAGCTGGCAGTCTGACATCATTAGCCCTGTGCTGCACTTGCCAACTGTGAGCCCAGTTTCTGGCTGAGCAGGGCTTCTTTGCTGGGAGCACACTGACCTCCAGGGAGCAGTTCCTGCATTGAGCATCTGACCCCTGGTGGTCAGTGTTCATCATAACAACCAGTCATTCTGTCCTCTGGTTGATTTGCATATTAACCTTTTATTATATAGGATTATACTAGGGGTCCAGTGCACAAATTTTGTGCATGGGGGGGTGTTCCTCAGCCCAGCCTGCACCCTCTCACATATTGGACGCCCTCAGGGGGTGTTCTACTGATGGCTTAGGCCTGTTCTCCGCTCCCCTTGGGGAGCAGGCCTAAGCCGCAGTCTGGCCTCCCTTTGTGGGAGGCGACCAGGCTAATCAGAGGAAGCCACCAGCCCCATCACCCCACTGCTGCAGCCACTGCCAGTCACAGCAGCCACCAAGGTGTTTTCATTAACATGGACTCTAGTCCCTTCACCATGAAAAAATGACAACTTTCTTTAGGTATTTTCAAGATGTGTCTTTCATAGGATATGACATTTTTCTTTCTTTCTTTCTTTCTTTCTTTCTTTCTTTCTTTCTTTCTTTCTTTCTTTCTTTCTTTCTTTCTTCCTTCCTTCCTTCCTTCCTTCCTTCCTTCCTTCCTTCCTTCCTTCCTTTCTCTCTCTCTCTCTCTCTCTCTCTCTCTCTCTCTCTCTCTCTCTCTCTTTCTTTTCCTCACCTGAGGATATGTTCCCATTGATTTTTAGAAAATATGGAAGAGAAGGGAAAAACAGAGAGAAACATCAAAGTGAGAGGAACACTTTGATTGGTTGCCTCCTGCATATGCCCTGACCTGGGCCCTGGCCAGGGAGGAGCCTGCAACCTAGGTACAAGCCCTTGGTAGGAATTGAACCTAGACGCTGCAGTCAGCAGGCCAAGGCATTATCACTGATCCAAACCAGCTAGGGCAGGATATGACATTTCTTAGCCCTCCAGCAGTGGACCTTTATTTTTTTTCTCCAGGAGTGTGGTGGAAAAACCCTAGATCGCCTTCTTGGACTATTACCCAAGTTACTAAGAATATTACCAGTGGCATACAGGGAGCTTAGCCAATGAGCGGTAAGAAAAGGTGTTTTCTCTATAGTTCACTCTGATCACTGGCTCCATCCCTGCCCTTCCAATCCCAGCTCCAGGCCTAGGGAGAAGACCCCCAAGACCCTGCGATCACTGGCTTCATACAGCCCAGGCCTCTGAGATCACCAGCTCTGCCCTTGCCCCACTGACAGCCTCTGGCCAAGGCTGCAGGCCTGTGCAGGGGTGTTCAGACCCCTGTTTTACCAGCTCCACCAGTGCCCAGGCTCCTGCGATCTCTGGCCTTGTCCCTGCCCAGGCCTGAGACCCTGGCCCAGGCCTTATGCCTGGGTAGGGCACCCTCATACCCCTCCGGTCACTGGTTCTTCCCCTGCCCCCTCCGATCACCAGCTCTGCCCTGCCCATGCCTGAGGCCTCTGTCAAACACCTCTGGCCTGGACAGGAGACCCCCAGCCCCCTCTGATCACCTGTTCTGCCCCTCAGGCCCCTCGCCTCCCCCATCACCTGCCTGGCTAACAGGCCTGACCACCTCAGTGGCGGGGCTGAGATGGACTGGGTGCCGCCATCTTGTGGCCATGGGGGAAGCCATCTTTGTGGTGGAGTGATGCCTAATTTGCATATTACTCTTTTTATTAGATAGGATTACATTATCTAACCTGTAATTTAAAATGTTTAAAGAATAAACTTTATTTTGAAAATAATACTTTTCTATTGTTTTAAAACCATATGGTAATGATCCTATCTTAATAGTTTAGAATTTACTATATTTAGAAGTATTATTAGATGTAAACTGATTACTTAAAGATTTGTGGGATTTGTGTTTGCTAGAAGAGTCTTTGCTACTCTTTCCATTTTATGCACACAAATTTCAGGTATCCAAGATCCCAGTCAGCCATCCTCAGGTCTGAGAAGATAATAAACTTTGCAATCCTACCCAGCATACAAATATGCTTTTAATGATATATTTGAATTACATATTTGGGGAAGATAAATAGAACCATAAGTTGGGAAAATATTAGTCAAAAGCTACCTTTAAAGTGGTTGTTAAATATTTACTGGATTTACAATTAGATAATAAGATTGCGAATTTACTTTAAAAATTTAATGGGTAACTTAGGTGGAGAAGTAGGAACCAAAAATATTTTCCTGCCTGAAACACTGGAAACACCAGGCACAACACATGAACCAACAATTCTCAAGACACTGAGCATTATGCAACGAAGGACAGTGACCACCGAAAGGTGGGAAACCAATGAGGTGCGCCCTTCGATTGCTCAAGGTCACTCCCTCATTGCTAAGGTCTGAATGGATGCACACCATTTTTGTAAACCATGGATGGAGCCTTCTTCAAATATTATGATTTTACTTCAGTGTGGTAGCTTGCAGGAGACGGATTCTGCAATTGCTTACAGTACCTCTGCTGAATAAATGTTACTGACTATGTAGTAGGGTTCTGGCCATCAGATTAATTCAATAATGGGTGTTTCCTTTTTATGAAATAGGAATAAAGTTTGTTATAAAAGTTCATCAATGTAATGAGAACAAAAGATTTCACTGTTGCTTAGAACTTAGTGAGTGTCTGGTAAGTATTAACTATTAGAAATAATGTGGAGGCAACATGCATATTTGAAAGTCAGTAAAATATGAGGCAAAAGATCAAGATACGAAAGCCTAGGTGTAGAAATTTGGAAAAACGTCTCTAACCCACCTGGGGTTCCTTCCCTGAATCTGTAAAATGGATTTAATAAAATTTCTGACTGGGAATTTAACCATTTGGATCTGTTCAGGCACTTTCCCGGCTTAGGTTTTATTTTACAAAAGAAAACTCAAAATCACAAAATGAAAAATCTGTGGGGATTAGATGGAGGCATGTTTGGAAAAGCTACAGAAAAAAAGTCATTCACAACGTGTATCTTTGAGGAGTTGATTCCGTCGATCCTATTGTGTTGTGATTTGTCACTTGTCCCTCATGTAATTCTTCTTGAATTATTTAGAAGATATAGTCGCAATAGAGGCAGGCAGGCAGCCACAATAGAGACACTTTACTTGTGCATTTTTTCCTTTAAAAAAATGAGCTGAAGAGAATTGCTAAACAGTTTGAGTACTGAGGTTGCTGATCCATTCCTGTTTTCAATTAACCTTAATTTGTTTAGAGGCTCAGCAATACCAAATGAATCTAACTGGCCAATTAGCAGACCAGCAACACGAGTACAGCTCACCAAAGACTGTTTGTCAGTTGGACATGAAGAGGGCAAAAGTCTGTTAATTCTGTCATAAGTTTCAGGGCACAACTCTGTCTTGTAGCGCTTCTTAACTTGGGAGATAGAGAATGTACACATCCTGAGATATTGAATGTGGGGATTGCTGAGGAGTGACCTGCATTTCATTTGGGGATTTTATGAGCAAGTACAACTGCAGCTACTTACAATTAAACATTAATAAGACTATTGCATGTACCCAGGAGGTTTAGACCATGATTAATTATTTGCTTCAAATAGTTCTTAGTAAAGACTCAGTGTTCAACAAACCCTAATGAAAATTATCATGTTCTTTGTAAACTTTGCAAAGTATTTCCTTAGTATCTACCCATTGCTTTCTCTAAAAGTCTATTCTAACTATAAAGGTAAAAATATAATATATTCCTATATTTTAAACCAGGATTTTTGAAACACACATCTACTAACTAACTTGAGGGAGTTGAAGGGAGTATCATTCCTGGACAACCATCATCTAATCTCTTATTTGAAGATCAAATCTTGTAGTTACTACAAGCTGAAATGAAATATATTTTATTGCATTGTTGGTCACTAAATTTGCATTTTCCATGTCCAAAATTATGAATACAGGCATAACAAGTATATTTGCCACACACTGTTGACTCAATGAAAATTATTAAGAAAGCGGACTTTGGTTATTCTTAAGACAGGAGAGGAACTGATGAGGTGGCGAAATGAGAATGGGAAGCAGCAACTGATTTCAGCTCTGATGGTAACCATGATACGCAACCTCAGGCAGCTGTTCCATTTCAGGAAGCCTCTAGTTTGGATATGGTAGTATTAATGTATGCCTGCTTCCCAAATGTGTTGTTGGGATTAATTATTTAATGTTTACCAAGTGCTTTGGAGGTTTAGACTAAAGACTAGAGGCTAAGTTTATTACTTGGAATAGGATATATCAGGAAACTGCATTCCTTTTCACCAGGGAGTATTGGTGTGCAGTGAGGGTGCCTTGAGAGAGAGCTGCTCAAAAGGTGAAAAAAAAAAAAATGAAGATGAAACAGCCACTTCTCAATGAATCAGAATTTTTTCCCACCTTTTACTTTTGAAGAAATGTGTTTGACAGGCAATCAGAGCAGGGATGTATTTAAAACTTAAATCTAGAAAATATCCTCAGGGCCAAAGCAGCGTCAGCTACATTAATTGCACAGTAAGAATTTGTATTCTAAATAATTCCTTTGCTCTGATAGCGGACAATAAGAACTTCCCACCACAAAGGAAGACTTATGTTAAATCTGCTTTTAAAATAAGAAACTGGACACATTTAAATAGTTGGTTTCAATGCAGTTTTATATTAAGAAACAGAAGCAATTAAAATTTATGATTTCTAAAAGGAGTAGAAACCAAAGGATTTTTCTAGCTAATTATAAAATAAACTGTATCAATCACTTCACTCTTTCATGCCCATTTATTTTCTGAGCATTGAAATGTGCAATGAAATTACCCTAATTAATAGATTTGAGTATAAACAAAAGCAATCTATCCTATCAGAAGGATTCTACAGGAAGCTTTCCAGAAAGAAAAAGTAAAGCTTAGTAATTGTTCATGTGGTTAACATGGGACTAAAGCAGTGCTCTGTGTTGGATATGAGTCACTGGCCACAGACTGAGTGACCTAGACGTTCAAAAGTTTCCACTTCTTACGCAGATAAGTTCTGAGCTAGTACTTAAAATCCGTAGAAATGTGAGAAAATTTTATAATTTTACATCATGCAAATGAAGAAACCAAGGCCCTCATACTGAAGGACTAGGCCAAGTTTCCATTGCTATTTGATAGCTAAACAAATATCCTGATATGCATATATGTTTCCTCTACCTGAAATCCAATACATACATTCTAAAGGCTAAGAATAGCAAAAATATGACAACAAAATTACTTATATATCTGTCCAGGCGATGACCTCAGCACAAGGGTAGATAACACAATGAGGTTTCGCCAAACCATTATTCACAGAAAGTTGGGTACATGTTGTTCTGTGGACTCTTCTTATACCTAAATCTCAAGAACTAGGTGTGAAGATACCTTGTGATGTTTACAGAGTCAAGTGGTTTTTTAAAGATATTTAGCTCCCAAGTAAGAGCTGAGTTAACTTCAGATGTTATCACAAACATGGTTGTCATTTGATTCTCCTTTCTTTATCACATCTCTCTATTGATCCAACTTTTAGTCCTTGTCTCCTACCAGCCATCTTCCAGCGATTGCATACGTCCCTCTGCATGTTCCTCTTCTCTTTCCCTGACACTATTGCAGAATGTGAAGGTTGAACCCATTTTAGATAAAGTTCTTTTTCACTCCTCCTCTTACTCTCTGTTTCTTTTTCTCTGATAGTGGTATGAAGTAAAGGAGAGACATAAGAAGAGGCAACAAGATGAAAAAGAAAGTGGATGACATTTTAGAAACATGAAAGATTTTCATATTCTTTTTCTTTCAGTTAAATATCTATTACTTTAATAAAAAGTGATGCATCATTGATCTTCACGAAATCACCTCAATCTGCTAAACTCTTTATATATTATTTAACCCATAATACTCTAGAGTAGGTGCTATTTTCTCCCTGAATTACTTGCTCAAGAATTAAACAAGTTTGAGAGCTATACTAGTAATTTTAAATTATGTCTTTTTGATACTAAACTATTTGATATAGGATTCATCGATATGAAGATCAATTAATTGAAAAGGAATGTTAGAAATTCTGAAACAGAGATATACAGACAGAAATATGAGCAGTGATAACCAATGATGACCTGCTATCAATCAGTACACACTCCTCTCCTGTGTGCCCTTAAATAAAGTAAATATAAAAATAAAATAAAGTTACACATTTGAAAATCAATAAGATACTTTTTTTTTACTCTTATGACCTCCAAAGCATCCTTTCAGGTATCCTTTAGCATAAATACAAACATTTCCAATTAATATACAACTCTAAGTATACTTTGAACCTTGACTGTATTGGACCCTCAACATTTAGTCACTCAGTTCCTCTTTGGATCTCTTTTTCAATCTTGTAGCTCTACATTACCCTCCTCTGTGACTGTCCATTTGTGTGCTTGTGCACCTGTAAATGTTTCCATGCTTACTTGGGGCCTAAAATTTTAATCCATGTCCTCTTTGTCTGAATGTACTCCAAGTTCAGAGTTAGAGGGAAGATATGTTGACAATTACATGTCTACGGCTTTTGTATTCCTATTTCTTTTTAGCTAAATCATAGTCATTACAAAATTGGTTCTTGCATATGTATATTTTAATATTTATTTTCCACTGTGAGAAAGAATGACTTTTTTGAAAGTTTTGTGGTGAAAGTAAAGTGTATAATAGACTTTTCTAGCTTTTGGTCTAGAAAAATTTGAGGGACACCTGAAAATGTTGCCCTCACTTTGTTTTTCCACATTCTTCTTGCTGTTGCATCATTAGGTTTAGGAATTTGTTTCATACACAATTATGTATTCTTACAAAGGAATATAAGAAATGAATGTAGTGGAAAAATGAAATATTGTTATAATCATTATTGCCATTGTTATCATTATCACTATTATTATATACACAACTATGATTTTGAGCACTTTTTCTTTGTTATCATTAAATGTGGTGAATAATAACCCCAAAAGATTATTGTCCTGAGTAGATTATATAATACATTAGAGGCCTGGTGCATGATTTCGTGCACCAGTGGGGTCCTTCAACCTGGCCTGCAGGATTGGGCCAAAACCAGTTCTCTGACATCCCCTGAAGGGTCCCGGATTTCAAGAGGGTACAGGCCAAGCTGAGGGAACCCACAATCGGGATCAGGGAAAGATACAGGAGGATGGCCAGCCAGGGAGTTACCAGGAGTTGGCTCCAGGGCATGTCTGGCCCATCTTGCTCAGACCCAGTCGGCCAGACCCCAATAGCAAGCTAACATGCTAGTTGGAGCATCTGCCCCCTGGTGGTTAGTGCATGTCGTAGTAACTTGTTGACTGTATGCCCCCTGGTGATCAGTGCACGTCATAGTGAGTGGCTGAGTGGCTTTAGCATATCATTGGCATACTATGCTTGATTGGTTGAATGGCCAATCAGTGACTGGACACTTAGCATATTAGACTTTTATTATATAGGATATTTAAATATTTAGTTAACTTAAAACATAATAGAATTTATTAACTAGAAGTATTCTTGTCAATACTATGACACAGAGAGGAACTATACTAGAGATGGCATAGCTGTGTTTATTATTCTCTAACTATAATTGAAAAGTGATTAGGCCAACAAATGATTGAAAGAATTGTTCTATAAAATGTAATAGACATAGCTATGCTATCTATGATATATTTCTTTTCTGTGTCAAATAGTATTGACAGTAATACTTCCAGTTAATAATCCTAATAATTACAGCAATGGTTTATTATTACTCATATTTCTTAGAGTAAATAAAGTTCATAAGTTAAAAAAAATCATAGCTGTTAATTTATAGAACTGGATTCAAATGCAGGTCTCTTTGAAATGGTGTAGATGTTATACAAACATATATTTAGACTTCAAATTTTCACACTTTCCACCAGACTGTTCTGTACTGTCTGTTTGTACTCCAGACATTACATGATTTATTGACTCTACTGTGAGTCATCTTTTATGTGTATTCATCTCTTCTTTCAAGTAAGAACTTCAGGTCTCTGAAGGCAGAAACCATGCCCTATTCACCACTGTACCTTCAGAATCCCTAAGTTGCTGTTATTAATAGTATTAGTAAGTGTAATCAATCGCTTTGGGGAAATCCAATGGAAGCAGTGAAGATCATCATCTTATGGTAGAAAGAAACCATTATACATTTAGCCAAAAGCAAGTTGTGCAGGCAATAATGTGATAATACTAACTGAAGTCACTCTCACTACAAATATCATGCGATGTATTCTGTAATGGTTAATTAAATGTGTCAGCTTGCCTGGGCCACAGTGCCCAGATATTTGGTCAAACATTATGCTCAGTGTGTCTGTGAGGTGCTGGTGCATGAGAATACCATTTGAATCAGCACACTGAGTACAGCTGGTTGCCCTCCCCAATGTAGGTGGTCCCTTTTAATCAAGCCTGAATAGAGCAGAAAAGGCAGACCCTCCTAGGAGTAGGAAGAAATCACTGCCTGACTGAACTGAGATGTGAGTCTTTTCCTGCCTTTGCATTTAGACTGAAAACTTGGCTCTTCTTTGAATCTTGAGACTCTGGCTTTCAGAATGGGATGACGCCCATTAGCTCCCCTGGTTCTCCAGCTTTCAGACTCACACTGAACCTACACACGGGCTCTCCTGAGTCTTTAGTTTGCCCACTACAGATGTTAGGACTTCGCAGCCTCCATAACTACGTGGACCAATTCTTAGAATAAACATCTTTATAGATGTATACATCTTTATCTTGGTATTCTATGTAACAACCCATTGCCTCTGTGTCGCTGGAGAACCCTGGCTCATACAGATTCCTTCGACGAACTCTAATTAAGCATTAACTCTGCACAATCACTGCCTCAAACACATCTAGGGAGCATTTGCTGTTAGGATTTGTGTTAGGATCTGGAGACACAAACACATAAAAGCCATCTTCTCTGCTCTCAAATGATATGATAAAGCAAGTCAAGGCTAGAGAACATGCACCTATAATAGAAGCAACACTCAGTAGCATATGCTGAATGTCAAGTAAGTAAAACCTGCAGTATATACTCTTGAGGATCTGCAGGGGGATATTGCTGGCTTCGTGGATCAGGTGGCCATCCATCCTAGTTTAGCAGGGACAGTTCGGTTTATGCCTGTTGTCTGAGCCCTATTATTTATAGCTCCATTTCACTCTGAACAGTGTTCTAGTGAGACAATAAACTATAAGGTCACCTTACTCACAGATGGAGACTGAAGGAAAGATTTCTTTCAAAGGTGAATTGTGGGCTATGTCTTAAAAGAAGCAACAGACATGAATCACAGACTTGGTATTCTGAAAAGCGTCTTTTATCATTTTTAAAAAATTTTCAGCTGTGAATGGCTTCAATCCCACTGTCTGCCTTCATTCTAGTGAGTCCCTTAGAAAAAAAAAAAAGACATATTATGCAAAAGGGAACAGAACGTCTCATTGATGCCTCAGCTCTCCCTCTCCCGGAGGGTGCAGCGCAAGCTGGGCATCCTGTGCCTGTGTGGCAGGAGGGCCCGTGGAGCCTCAAGCTCCTTCATCATTACAGTTGCTAAAGCAATTACTTGCTGGGAATTCATATTAACCCGGGTAAATTAGGTAAAAAGTCACGTATGTAATGCCCTTTCACTCAAAGTAATTGGCTGCTAATTTAAAAGTGGCTCACATTTAAGAAAATAATGTAAAAATGTATTTAGAGATGTGAACGCTTATCAATGCAGATGGACAGGGGGAGCATTTGGGGAATGCTAATATAACATTTAAGTATGTTTTGCATGAGCATCATGTTCAACTTTCCAGAGCCGTCTAATGATGCAACCTTGGCAACTAATGCCACATCCTCTGACAGAACTTGTGTTAGTGTTCAACAAGAGCAGCATTTCATTTTTTAAAAAGGGGAGCAGTGTGGTAGATATATGTACTATGGAGGGAATACATTTCTGTAAATTAAACATTTAGATGGTATGATTTAGGAGTGGATGGCCACCCTGTCACCGAGATTGGTGAGCATCTATTTTTAAATAGGATCACTTTGAGAACAAAAGCCACACCAGTCCTGTTGGTATCTCTCATATATAATAGAGTGCCTCGTATATGTTAGGTAGTTAACAACTATTTGTTAAATTAACTTGACTGAATTATGTGTTTTTTAATGACTAAACTATGCAAAAAGATAGACATTAGTGATCATTGATATTTAAAATAGATTCCTGCCCTGGCCAGTTTAGCTCAGCAGATTGTGGGCCCAAGGGTCCCAGGTTCGATTCTGGTCAAGGGCACATAACTTAGTTGCAGGCTCCTCCTTGGCCCGGACCCTGGACAAAAGGAAACCAATTGATGTGTTTCTCTCACATCGATATTTCTGTCTTTTCCTCTCTAAAAGTCAGTGGGAAAATGTCATCAGGTCAGGATTTTAAAAATAAAAAAATAAAATGGATTCCTAGTAAGTTTCTGTGCATATATTTGACTTTTGAACATTATACTTTTGAGTCATGCTTATCACATGCTTATGATCACCAAGTGCATACCCAGAAGCTAGTTAATACATCTTTAACAGAATCATTAAAGGATAATTAAAGGAGGGTAAGTCATGCAGAAATTTCTTAGTATTTTAAACATTTTTTCTTACAAGCCCTCAGACGATTGTAATCTTAAATTTTTACATGGTCCCATTGAGAATATCAAAATTGCTAAATGCTTACAAATACGGCCTGCCCATCAATGCTAAAATAAACCAATCAGTCTAGAGGCTATACACAGTCTTTTAGATCATGGCATATTTTAATAATGAGTGGATTGAGATTCAAAAATCTAAGGTTAAAGTCGTAGTTCTGCTATTCACATGCTGTGTTCTTAATAAAATCATGTAACCTCTCTGAATCTTAGTGTTATCTGTAACATGTCCATGAAATAGGGGATGCTCTAAAAATCTCCATATCTTGAACAAAATATGAGTCTAGATAATTTAGGAATCTAGACATTGAATGATTAAACAACAGATACATAGAATGGGTTACATCTTTCAGTAATATAGAGTTAAAGAAAATTAAACAGATGCATTTTTCAAATATTCAAATATGCTTAGAAAGGTTAAAATGTAATTTTTATAGTAATAATTTTCTAGTTATTAGCTTTTGTTAATTAGAAATTCAGGAATGTAGAATGATTTCAGCAAAGAATGAGTAAGACAAATGAAGAAGTTAGAAGCTAAATTACTGAAGTAATGTACTTTTCTATACTATGAAGATAAACTATATGATCACCATAGATTAAAGTGAAAAAAATTTTTCCCAGGATGAACCAGAAAGCTGAATTATCTTTAACAGAATATCAAGAAGAAATACAGCAGAGAATTGCCAAATATTCATGCCACTTTGTGCTGTGATGGCACATTATGCAACAGTAACTTTTGGCTTTTTGAGGGGGATAACAAGCCTCTTTTTTTTTGTTTTGTTTTGTTTTTAAATATTTTTATTGATTTTTTACAGAGAGGAAGGGAGAGGGTCAGAGTCAGAAACATCGATGAAAGAGAAACATCAATCAGCTGCCTCCTGCACACCCCCCACTGGGGATGTGCCTGCAACCAAGGTACATGCCCTAGAATGGAATCGAACCTGGGACCCTTCAGTCCACAGGCCAATGCTCTATCCACTGAGCCAAACCAGCTAGGGCAATAAGCCGCTTTTGAATATATGATCAATACCACTGAGCAGTACATTCATTTGTTTTGCTAGATTATACTCTGTAACAAACACCTCCGAGATTTAGGAACTTAACAGCATACAAACATTTACTTTTTTGCTCGAGTGTCATAAAGTCCGTAGGGTTACTATAATCTTGTTCTGGCTGGTGACCAGTGGTAAGGCTGCACCAACATGCCTTTCATTTCAAGGCCCAGACAGAAGAGTCCGCCCCCACCTGTGTATTATTATGCTATTTTTATCATGCTATTCTCATAGGAAAGTAACACAAGAGAGCTTGAACCAGATTCCAGAATAATTTTAAAGTCTTCTGAACATGATCAACAGCACATCGACTCACATGTCACATTGTCAAAAGTCCATCACATAGTCAAGCACCAAATAATGAAGCAGCGATATGCACTGTTTCTACATTATTCTTTGGATAATATTATGACATTGGGTGGGGTGGGTATTATCATAGTGTTATGAGTGGGGTGGTAGTAGATATTGGTAATGATAATTCTGTCTACCACCATTTCCACAAGAAAATAGGAGTGCAAGCATGTATTTAATATTTCTAGGGGTTCTAAGCTGTAAGTTATACCTCCTGGGCAAATAGCCAAATGACAAAATAGTACTTTTCTTTTTGAAAAGTTCAACATGTTTGGCAAATAATCTTGAAAAAAATTACAGCAGGTAAGACTTTCCAAATGACGTGTTCATTGCATAACTCACCAATTTACTGAATTGTTGCATTTATAAACATTTCAAAAAAAAATATTGATTCATTGAATGAGACATCCAGAAGTACAGCAGGGAACTGATGTACTCAAAATATTCTCAAGTAACAATGACATTTTAATTGAACCTTAGAAAGTAAGTTGTGAATATTTTGTTTACGTTGTTGTTCTAGAAAACATAAATGAATGCTGCAATAATTAGCAAGTTAGTATGATCTAGCAGAACTTGAATTAACCCCAGGTCTTAATAATTTCAAAGCTTGCAAAACTTTTAATACCTAGTATATTCTCTCTGAAGAGAGTAATGAATGATTCTATGCAGAACTAGAGAAGAGGTGGACAAGAACAAAAATAAAACAAACAAAATATTTGAAAAATTTGAAAACTCAATAGCAGTGATCCCTGTTAATAATGCAGGGTCATAGCTAGAGTTAAAGGCTTAACATTTCCCAAAGACAGAGAGTGCCAGGGAGGCACTGGGCAAGAACTCCGGCATCGTTTACTCACTCCAGCAAAGACTAAACTAGGTTTACTATACAGTTTTTGAAATTGTAGTATGTATAAAAAAGATACAGGTTTGAAATACAAATGAAGATTACTATTAATTTTCAGAAAACTCCTTTCTTTTATGAAGTTAGCAACCCTTGGAGTTGAACATTTATCTAAAGATGCTGGATTTCTGAAAAAGTGAAGAAGAGGACAGAAAATCTTAAAGCACCAGGAGTCACAGGAAATATGGTAAACAATACTTACTGAACATTTGCTTTCCATAAAGCACAAGGTGGTACACTATCCAATACAGAAAAGGAGGGAAGCATTTGTTCTCAAGATATTTACCATATACTTGGGTAAGAAATAACTTTTAGTTGAATAACAACACAAGGAATTCATAAATAAGTAATATAAATTAAGAGAAAAGAGAAAAACATTGATATTTTGAGAAATCTTTAACATGAGATGACTAAGTAAATAAACTACATAGATGTAATAGGCTTTATTGTGCCCTCCTAATATTCATATGCTCACATCCTAATTCCTAGTACTTTAGAATGTAGCTGTATTTGGAGATAGGGCCTTCAAAGAACTAATGTAGGTAAAAGTGAGGTCACTGGGTGAGCCTTAATCCAACATGACTGGGATTTTAAGAAGAGATTAGGACCCAGACACACATGGAAAACCAGGTAAAGACATCAGAAGAAGACTTCTATCTACAAGCCAAGAAGAGAGGCCTCAGAAGAAACTAATTATATTGATTCTTTGATTTTAGATGTCTAGCCTCCAGAATTGTGTAGCAACTAATTTCTGTTGTTTAATCCACCTGGTCTTGGTGCTTTGTTATGGCCACCCAAGCAAATGCATGCAGCAGAAGACTGGAAACCTGGGCTAAAGAGACCTGGCATGAGTGGTCTGCTGACTATTACGAGATACTGACCTAGAAAGAAGACTTTATGAGGAGATGAAATAGAAGAGAAAGGGTAGGTATATTATGTTTATATCAATTTAGGAAAGTATCTAATGTGAAAACAAGAAAGCTAAATTGCATTAAAATTTAAAATATAGAGGAACTGAATAATATGAATTGGTTCAATTCATATGTATTGAATTGAATGCTTTGACATTTATTTTAAAATTTTTGTGCTAATAAACACATTTAAAGCATTTATTATTTTGGAATTCAGCTTTAGCTAAATTTTCTACATTTAAAAATATGTATTAATAATTGGTATGTTTTCTTTTTTAATGCAAATCCTTGCAGTTGTTTAAATTAGGTCATGCAGTGAGATGAGACTGAAGGAAGGTTCTGGAGAGTACGCTGCAGGAATGAAATGGGCTTTGCTTAGAGTCATTGCCAGGTTAGATCAGGACTGTCATTTTGAACTTGTCTTTCCAAATTAGATATTCTAAATACTGATAAAAATTATTAAAAATAACCCTAACATATTGAGAGAGAAAATGGATAAATGGTTAATATTCTCAAGTTATCTTGCAAATATAGGTTAAAATTTTGGCATTTATTTTGACATTGCTTTTCTACAACGCAGAGATTACTGAAAGAATTTAAGGGTATTTCCTGATATTAATATTTTAAGGTACCAGATTATTTAAAACTTTACCATTGAATAAAACAATTGTACTTTTTATTGAGATATAATGTTCCATTTTCTTTGACTATTTATTTATATTGAAATGGTTTCATTTATAGCAAAATCAGATAATTAATCATTAAAATGGCATTAAGATATCTGACTTTTCTCTTAGTACAGAAATCTTTTTAGCTGTGTATCTGACAGTTAATTATCTGCTTCCAACAGAAAATCTGTAAGAATATGTTTTTCACCCTATCACAATACAGTCTTTTGAAAGTTTTCTGATGTGGGACAGTAGTAAAGGGTAAAGATGGTCAAATTTGTGGTGACAGGAGATGATTTGACTTTGGGTGGTAGGCACACAAATGCAATATGTAGAACATGTGCCATAGAAATCTATACTTGGAGTCTATATAATCTTATTCATGCAACTAGAGGCCCGTTGCATGACATTCATGCACTGGGGGATGGTGGGGTCCCTCTGTCTGGACACTACCCTCTCCATTATCTGATGTCCTAAGCTGGCAGTTGGACATCCCCCAAGGGGTCCTTAGTACTGCTGTGGAGGAGAGAGAGGTGCTCGCCCTGTGGGAGCACATTGACCACCAGGGGCAGCTCCTGCATTGAGCATCTGACCCCTGGTAGTCAGTGAGTGTCATAGCAACCAGTTGTTCTGATGTTTGCTTGATTTGCATATTAGCCTTTTATTATATAGGATGTCACTCTAATAAAAAAATAAAGTTTTTTAAATCTTGAAATGTGTAGCATCATAATATGGTATGCTGCTCAAGAAATATACCATGATTTACTTGTTCTTACAAGTCTATTCTTGGCCCAAAAAACTGAGAGCTCAGTAAAAATGTGTGAGATTTAATTGAATTGAATAGCCTGAGATTGCTTGTCCACAGTTCACGCAAGGTTTTTTTTTAATTATTATTACTTTTACTCAGTAGCAGAGTTGAGCATTTTTTTTTTTTCATTTTCTGCAGGAGCTCAAAGGATGTGTGCAAAACCTGGTGTTTCTGCTCTATTCTTAAACGTCCTTAGGACTCTAGACTATTCTTAACTGATGACAAGTTAGAACATTCACTGACGAAGTTTCAAAGTCAGTCTTAAAGATGCTCAGTGTTAAGTCTTAAGATATTTTTTGGTCTTGCTCAGTTCAGACAGTGGATTTGGGAGCCTCTGTGTCTCCAACCCCTGACGGTTTGTGTTCATCCCCTCTCTTGAAGTTAAGAGTAGACAGGGAGCTATGTGTTAGTGGCAGGAGGCTTACAAATAGGTATCAGAATGTAGTTTGGGAAAACTGTTAATGAAAATATCCCACTGAACGTTATTTACCAGCATAACTATAATGCTTTCTCCTTGAAAAGGTAAATACTTTTTACAGAGTGTGTTTAATCCTGAGAGACTCATGACTCAAATCTTTGATTACTTTCTAAAGATATAAACTAATAGTTTAGAAAGAATATTTTAAATGAGGTCTTTGAAGAAAAATCCCTAAAAGGTTAAAATTATGTATCTGGGCCAAGTGAATACAGATCAATTGATATACAGATTAAAAACTCAAAAATTAATATTTAGGAGAAAAATTTAGGTCAAAGGGTAAAAAGTGTGGTTCATGTACAATATTCAATAAATTATTAAAAAATATGCTTAAGCATATATTTGGTCCAAAGCTAGAGATTTATTCAAACAGCTTTGGAAATTATGCTATACAGAAAAATGTGTACTAGATGGCAGTCTAAGTACCCTTTTCATTTATGTCTCAGTCAGGTTTTTGGATTCCAGTTCATGAGTTGGGGAGAAAAGGAAATATTATATTCATTATTTTACCAAGTAAATGCTTTTTATTATAACACAATAACACAGTGTTTAAATAATTTTAAAAAAGCAAGTTGTGATTCAAGTTTAAAATGTCATAATGCATCTATCTTTTACTGACATATAATCTAGAATTGTAACTGTATCTAATGCAAAAATAGCATTTGAGACACGTTGACACAAGTTCAAGTTGTGACAGATCCTTAGTGCTCTTTATATAATTCCGCATTGCTGTACTCAGTATCTAATTTTAGATAAAGCAACTATAAACTGAAATTAGAAGCAAAACACATATTTTAGAATTTTTCAGAAGTTTTCAGAACTCTGAGGATGCAGGTGTTTTAATTAACTATGTGGATTTATACTGCCTTATAGCCAGAAAGAAAACTGTTTATTTTTAAAGTCTTATGTTTATTTTCATTCTATTTTTCCAGATTAGTGCAGACTTTTTTATTCTCACGTTTTAAATGTATTTACTTTCTTTTCCTGAATGTTACATAGGGCCAAAATATACTTAACTAAAAACTCAAAGTTGCACCTTTGGTATTTTATTTTGCTTTTGCTGTATTTGATCATGGCCTTGTCTTCTTGTTATTTTTACAGAAAGTGCTTGTGAGTGTCGTTACCGTTTTCTCCTGTGTAATTCAAGCTTGCTCTTTAAATCTAGTTTGCCTATTTGTCTTGAAGATGTCTGAAAGCCACAGACAGCCTCTCTGACCCCATTTGCATAAACGCCCCAGGTAGCGGGACAGTTGGCAATCCGGAAGCTAAGTGGTCCGGGCTATTGAAGAAGGCAAGCAGTTTAGGGCCAATGACAGACCTTTAAGCTTGAAGCTGAGAAGATTATAAAAATAACAGCTAACACCTCCTTTGAACTTACTAAACACTAACTACTGCAGTAAATTCATTACATGGATTATTTCACTTAACGTCTAATTCTTTTAGATAGGTAGCACTATTACTACCACTTCATAAATCAATTAATCGAGGCTCAAAGTTTGATTAAGCTGCTGCCTGATGTTATAGACGCAAGACGCTCTGGAGCCACAGCTCAAATCCGGGCAGTCCAGGTGCAGGCCTAAAACTGCTTTTAAAAGTTTAACCACAGAATTAAACGATTATAGTCCAAATTAGAGGAATAAAAAAACCGTGAAGTTCTAGGCAAAGGAGGTACTGGGTATCTGTTAAATTAGCCTCAGTGTTGCTCCTGGTAGTCCATTTTCTAATAGTGCCCAAAGATGGATGTGCATTGAGGGAACAGTGTCTAATCCCAGGGACCTGGACTGGTAAGAATTAGGCGAGACTGACCACCCAGTTGATGATTTTCAGCAGGAAACAGAAGTGCTTATAACAATAGAGGAGGCAGTTCCTGCCCACATACACAGGGACCATAAATAGTGATACTGGCTGTACAGCAAATAACTAGTTGGAACACCTACATATACCTGTAGTGCAGGTTTTCGTCTATTCTGCTGTCAATTTAGGGAAGGCAGTTGTTCCCCAGACCTTGTTCCACATCCCAGTTCAGGCTTCCCCCTTCACAGAGGCGACTGCTTGAAGCCTGACTCTTCTCATGTTCCCTCTATAGCTCTATCTACTACATTTGATTTTCTCCTTTTTGGCATGATCAGTTTACCCCCCAATATGGGAAAGGAGGATTAAATCTCTCTCACACACAATCTCCTCATAATTCCCCATCCTTTCTATTTCCTCTACTTGCCATTGTCCTTATAGCATAGCTTTGGTCAGATCTATATTTAATAGATAAATATTTAACATATTTAATATTTATATTACTATAACTATCATGATTATGTACTGCCTTTTCAACTGAGCTGCGCACTATGCCATAGTATTCTTCATTCTTGTACATATTTTTTCTTCCTTAGAGTTAATAATTGCCCTTTGTAAATGTTTGCTTCATTTTCTAAACATATCGCTTATCTGTCCCCAATTTGTTTCCTGATTGTGTAATCTCTCATTTCATTCAGTCACATTAGGTATTCTGTCAATTTCCTATTTTGGAAAAAAATCTTTTTCCAGAAATTTCCAGAACCACACTTTGGAGTGGTTCAACCTTAGGTCTGATGGTTTTTATATTGGTATCTCCCCACACCATTACACTAACAACTCCACTCATCTACCTCTTAATTTGGAACTCCAGTTTACCATTCCCATATTTCTGTTTTCCTTCCTCCTTTTGCTGGCTCAGATGTCCAGGAGCTCCCCAACTCACTGAGAGGAACATTTTGGACAGCTAACTCATGTGAACGTATCATTTGTTTGTTTGTTTTAGGCCCACACTTGAGGTTTGGCTTCTTGTAAGATTCCAAGTGGGAAAGCATTTTCCTCTAAGAATTTTAAAAGCCTTTCTCCATTTTTTTTTTGCTTTCCTTTTTGCTGAGAAGTTTTATATCAGCATATGAAGTCTCCCTCTCTCAGAAATTTCAGAGCATCTTCTCCTTATTATGTTTCCTAAAATTTCACAATGACCTGCGTTGTTGAGATGGGCCACTGCACTGAAGAAATCCAGGTCACTTCTACAGAAGGCACATATGAAAGGAGGTTCAATCACATGGTCATTAATAAGTCCCTAAAGCTGTGCATTTTACAACCTGTGCAGCCATATGAGATAATCCTACTGGAGGATTTTCTCCATTGCACTGGATACCAGGTAAATATTTCCATGTGGAATCATACAGCCCTGAATTCTGGAACATTTTCTTGAATTCTTCTGCCTTTATTTTCATTTCCTCCCTTTCCATGTTCTGATACTTCCTTTTGAAGCACCTAGCTTAGTCCTCTAGGTTATTTTCTTTTCTTTACTATTTTTATCTCAGTGTTTTACTTTCTGAAAGATTTTTCTGAACTTTATCTTTCATTTATCCTACTGATTTTTCATTTCTAATATTGTGCATTCATTTTTGAATGACTCATTTCTTTGTTCACTGAATGTTCCTTTTTCCAATATATTCTTACTAGGGGCCACATGCACAAAATTTATGTACTGGGGGAGGGGAGGCATGGGGAGCGGTCCTTAGCCCAGCCTGCCCCCTCTCACATATGGGGAGCCCTCAGGGGGTGTCCTACTGATGGCTTAGGCTTGCTCCCTGATCCCCTTGCTGAGTGGGCCTAAGCCACAGTCTGGCCTCCCTTTGTGGGAGGCAACCAGGCTAATCAGGGGAAGCCACCAGCTCCATCACCCCGCTGCTGCAGCCACTGCCAGTCACCACAGCCACCAAGGTGTTTTCATCAATACGGACTCCAGTCCCTTCACCATGAAAAAATGACAACTTTCTTTAGGCATTTTCAAGATGTGTCTTTCATAGGATATGACATTTCTTTCTTTCTTTTTTTTTTTAATCCTCACCTGAGGATATGTTTCCATTGATTTTTAGAGAATGTGGAAGAGAAGGGATAAACAAAGAGAAACATCAAAGTGAAAAGAACACTTTGATTGGTTGCCTCCTGCATATACCCTGACCTGGGCCCTGGCCAGGGAGGAGCCTGCAACTTAGGTACATGCCCTTGGTCAGAATGGAACCCAGACCCTGCAGTCAGCAGGCTGAGGCATTATGCACTGAGCCAAACCAGCTAGGGCAGGATATGAAATTTCTTATCCCTCCAGCAGTGGACCTTCATTTTTTTTCTTCAGGAATGTGGTGGAAAATCCCTAGATTGCCTTTAGTGATTCTTATTACCCAAGTTACTAAGAATATTACCAGTGGCATATGGGAGCTTAGCCAATGAGCAGTAAGAAAAGGTGTTTCCTCTGTAGTTCACTCTAATCACCAGCTTCACCCCTGCCCAGGCCTGTAACCTCTGCCTGAGGCTGCAGGCCTGGGCACGGGACCCCCAAACCTCTCCGATTGCTGGCTTCACAGAGCCCAGGCCTCTGCGATCACTGGCTCTGATCCTGCCTCCTGCCATCTCTGGCTCTGCCCTTGCCCCACTGGCAGCCTCTGGCCAAGGCTGCAGGCCTGGGCAGGGAACCCCCAGACCCCTGCTTTGCCAGCTCCACCAGTGCCCAGATCCTTGTGATCGCAGCCTCACCCCTGCCCCTCCTATTGCTGGCTCTGCGGAACCCAGGCCCCTGCAATCTCCAGCCTTGGCCCTGCCTAGGCCTGAGGCCTCTGGCCCAGGCCTTATGCCTGGGTAGGGCACCCTCATGTCCCCCTGATCACCAGCTCTGCCCCTGCCCCCTCCAATCACCGGCTCCACCCTTGCCCATGCCTGAGAACTCTGGAGAAGGCCTCTGGTGGGGAGCAGTCTTGGAAGGAATGGGGAAGGGAGCAAAGCAGGTCAGAGGAAGGAAGTGAAGAAAAAAATTAAGGTGGGAAGGAAGGAAAGGGGAGGGTGGGCAGGGATAAAGATAAAGGAAAGAAGGAATGTGGGAAGGCAAGGAGGGTAGTAGAAAAATGGGAAGAATGATGATGGAACAGAAGTAGGAAATAAGGAGGAAAGAAAAGTTTATAAATGATGAGTCAGGAGAAAAAGTATTACATAAAGGAGAAAAATTGTGTGAGAGGAAGAAGCCAATAAGGAAGTCAAATACAATTGTGTGTGAAGGGGATAAGATTAAAAAAGAAAGTTAATAGGGGTGACCAGGCTGGCAGGGGAGGGCAGTTAGGGGGATCAGGCAGGCAGCAGGCAGAGTGGTTAGGGCAGGCAAGCAGGTTAGCATTTAAGAACCAGAGGCCCTGGCTTGTGAGAATCCCCAAGAACTCCAAATTGGAGAAGGTGCAGGTTGGGCTGAGGGATTGCCCCCTCCACCCTCCATGCACGAATTTTGTGCACCAGGCCCCTAGTATACTAATAAAAGGGTAATATGCTAATTTGTCTTCTGGACATCCTTCCTGACAAAGCCACAGTGGCTGCCTGAGCCTTGGATGAGAGGGCCAGGCCAAGGCTCAGGCAAGCTGTGGATGGATGGCAGTGGCAGCAGCAGTGGTGTGATAGGGGCTTCACCTTCTCCTGATTGCCCAGTGGCTTCCCGCAGAGGGAGGCCAGAGGCAGCAGCAGCGAGGAGGTGATGGGAGTGGTGCCTTCCCCTGATCTGCTGGTTACCTTTTGCAGAGGGAGGCCAGACTGTAGCTAAGCTATCAGTAGGACATCCCCTGAGGGCTCCCGGACCATGAGAGGGGGAAGGCTAGGGGACCCCCCAATGCACAAATTTTTATGCACTGGGCCTCTAGTATAATAAAAAACATAAAACTACATATGGTATTAGGTAGGTATCAGACTTACTGGGGAAATCACTTTGTAAATTATACAAAAATCCACTTACTATGCTGTATACTTGAGACTAATCTAAATTAATAAAAGCAAAATAGTAAAATTAACCATTTCTCTGAGATGGGTAAGCCACGCCCACCAGCCAATCAGAGCGGCTGTATGCAAATTAGCCCAGCCAACATGGAGGCCGCCACTCACGGACCTGAGTAAACAGCTGTTTCCATTGCGGCAGGAGCGAAAGTGAAGCTGCGCCCGCTCAGCTCAGCTCCGATTAAACTGGCTCTAGCGAAA
>PVJC01020299.1:0-29325 GCA_004026665.1 Murina feae
ATACTCCTCAGAGGCTCCCGGGGGCGGAGCTAGGCAGCAGACCCAGGACAGCTGCTCCTGGACGCCCCGAGGAGGCCCCAGGTTAGACCCCCCCCCCCCCACTGAGCTGACACACCTGGCACAGCTATGCCGGCCGGCCGTGGAGGCTCCCAGTGCAGAGCCACCCTGCCAGCCTCCATCTTGGCTGGGTTAATTTGCATACAGCCGCTCTGATTGGCTGGTGGGCCTGGCCGTGAGCAGAGGCTCAGCCAGCCTAGGCAGGCAGTTGCAACAGAAGCCTTTGGTTTGCTCTAGCTCCATGGCTGTTGGCCTCCATCTTGGCTGGGTTAATTTGCATACAGCCGCTCTGATTGGCTGGTGGTAACAGTCAATTTGCATGTTTCTCTTTTATTATATTAGATTATGCTTTGATTGGTTGAATGCCCAATAGGACAACTGGACACTTAGCATATTAGGCTTTTATTATATAAGACTAGAGACCCAATGCACTCAGGGGGGTCCTGTGCCCTCTCGCACTCTGGGACCCCTCGGGGGATGTCCACCTGCTGGCTTAGGCCCACTCCCAGAGGGATCGGGCCTATGCTGACAATCCGACAACCCTCTGGCAGGCCGGAAGCCCTCAAGGGATGTCCACTTGCCAACAGGGACCGTGAGGAGGCGGCAGAGACTCCCACCACCACTGCTGTACTGGCAGCCATCAGCCTGGCTTGTGGGTGAGGA
Source organism: Murina feae (assembly GCA_004026665.1). Lineage (NCBI taxonomy): Eukaryota > Metazoa > Chordata > Mammalia > Chiroptera > Vespertilionidae > Murina > Murina feae. Next base: position 721 of record PVJC01020299.1, read on the forward strand.
GCAGATGGCTGTTTACAGGCTGTCCATAGTCCCTTCAGGGTAGGGGTCCCCACTGGGGTGCCTGGCCAGCCTGAGGGGCAGATGGTAGTTTGCAGGCTGGCCACAGCCCCTTCAGTATGGGGTCCCCACTGGGGTGCCTGGCCAGCCTGAGGGGCAGATGGTAGTTTGCAGGCTGGCCACAGCCCCTTCAGGATGGGAGTTCCCTCTGGGGTGTCTGGCCAGCTTGGGTGAGGGGCTGATGGCTATTTACAGGATGGCCACTCCCCCCCCCCCCCCCCCCCCCCCCCCCCCCCCCAGCTATTGAAGCTCCCAGTGAGGCTGGCTGGAAGCAGGTATATGGGATTTATCTATCTTCTATAATTGAAACTGTTGCCTTAAGTGGAGGCCACAGTCAGCCAGGGCAGTCGGCTTCCTCCATTGCCTGGGCAACCAAGTCTCCTGCTTGCTCCAGCTCTGTTGCTGCCGGCTGCCATCTTGGTTGGGTTAATTTGCATATAGCCACTCTGATTGGCAAGTGTGTGTGGCTTAGGGTGTAGCAGAGTGACACCAATTTGCATGTTAATCTTTTATTAGTGTAGATGATATTAATACAAATGAATAATTAAATATCAAACTATAGTCAACCTCATTAATTATTAGGAAGTGCCCCTCAAAACTACAATGAGATATCACATCACACACTAAGAAAGATAAAATAATAGTTATTTTAGGTGAGGATGTGGACAGACTGAAACTCACATTGCTGGTGGAATTGTGAAATGTTGCAGGCCCTTTAGAAAACAGTCTGGCAGTTCCTCAAAATGTTCAACATGGATTTATTATATGACACAGCAGCTCCATTAGCAAGTTTATCAGTTGAACTGCTATAACAAAATACTATAAACTGGGTACGTTATATACAAGAATGTTTTCCCTTCAGTGCAGGAGGCTGGAAGGCCAAGATGAAGGTGCCGACAGATTTGTTGTGTGGCACGGGCCTACCTTCTGATTCAGGGACAGCCTGTGCTCTTGCTGTGCTCTCACATGGTGGGAAGGGAAGGGAGTTTTTCTCAGGCCTGTTATAAGGGCACTAATCCCATTTATGAGCCTTCATGACCTGATTGCCTCCCAAAGGCCGTATCTCCTAATTACTATCACTTCAGGGGGCAGAATTTCAACATAAGAATTTTAGAGGGACATAATCAGGCTGTGGTGGTATACATCCAAGATAAATGAAACCTATTTCCACACAAAAACATGGACATGAATGTTCATAGCAGAATTATTCAGAATAGTCAGAACCCGAAAATACATCAACTGATGAACAACTAAACAAAATGTGGCACAAACATGTAACAAAATATTACTCAGCAATAAAAAGAAATGAAGTACTGATGCATACTACAGAATGAACCTTAAACACATAATGCTTAAGAGTCTACTCACGAAAGCTCACATTTTATGATTCCATGTACATGAAATGTTCAAAATAAGCAGAGAAAGTAGACTAGCGGTACCCAGGGCTGAGAGGAGGGGAGAAGCAGAGTAGACACTAATGGCTACAGGGTTTCTATTTGAGATAAATGTTTTGAGAGAAAGGTGATGGTCACACAACTGTGAATATCTAAAAACTTCTGATTTATACACTTTTTAAACGCATTTATCAGGTATGTGAATTTTATCTCAATGAAGTGCTTATAAAAATATGACTTGTGATAAAACCAAGAAAGAGGCTGAGTGGGTAGGTGCTGGTTAATTGTGGGGCTGAAATAAAATATCGTGATCTGTTCATTTCTTGCCTATGCAGGTGCTCCTCCCATGCACTCCTCCAATTCCTTCAGAGCATCTTGAGACTGATTTCTACAGAAAATATTCTGCCCATCGCCAGGAAGTGTAGTTCAGCTGGTACATATTTTCGTATTTGTTGACTTTGTGGAAGACAGTGTTCCACGTGCCATGGGGAAAGAGAGATAAGCTATAATCCCCTACTTTAAGAAACTTAGTCTAGCTCTGGCCAGTATTCTCAGTGGTTAGAGCATTGGCCCGTGGACTGAAGGATCCAGTTCAATTCCTGGTCAAGGGCATGTACCTAGGTTGCAGGTTCATCGCTGTCCCCAGTTGGGGCTTGTGCTAGAGGCAACCAATCGATGTGTCTCTCTCTCACACTGATGTTTCTCTCTTTCCCCACTCCCCCCTCCTTTCCCTTTCTCCCTCCTTTATACTCTCTCTAAAAGTCAATGGAAAAAATATCCTTGAGTGAGGATTATACATAAACTTAGTCTAGAGGAACATGTTTTTAAAAAGTACGTAGGATTAACTAAGGTCACTAAGACAAAGACTTCAAGTTTTAGAAAAATGGATTTCTCACCTTGAGAAATTATGGAAGCATTTATGGAAGAGGGGAATGTTTCAGCTGAAGCAAGAGGTCTAATATGTAGCATTGACCAGGTACGAGAGCAAGCTGCTGCAGGCAGTTGAGGAAAGGATGGAGGGAGAATTTCTCTATCAGAACCATAGCCAGCTGAAGAACCCACTGTGGCTTTATCCCTGGGCATGTCACTGTGCAGGGATACGTCTGAAAGCTTCGCCTCACTACATGGGTGTGATCCCACATCGTGGGGAACTTCCAAGAAATACAGAACGTGCCCATTCAACCGAGGCCTCTGAACAGAGCTGTCCATGAGAATCTTCAGTGATGACAGAAATGTTCTCTATCTGCACTGTCCAATATCATAGCCATGGTCAAGTGTGGCTGTAATGAGGAAATGAAATTTATGATTAAGTATCTATGTGGCTAGCAGCCCCCATATTGGTCAGTGCAGGCCTAGAACCTTGAATCGCTCTTAATGAACCACTCCTAACATTATGTGAGGCTGGGCCAGTCCAGAAAGTTACATTTAGAGAACCGTGGTCTTTGGGGATCATGAAGATCTACCTAACGTGAGACGGAACTTCACTCTTGTCTCCATCTTTGCATACCTGGCACATTAACTTTACTCTTAGCATTAAACAAACATTTATTGAGCCCCCATTAACACCAAGGGAATTAAACCTTTCCAAAACATAATCCCAGAACATGGAGCACCTGCACTTTTCAAAAACGTTCACAAATTATTTTGACAAGCTTGTGCAGATATGGAAATCAAATAAGATGCCAGAAGAGAGAGACCCCAAAATATAATAGCTATAAAAAACTGCTTGCTTAGAGAAATATGGGTTACAGGTCCACAGCTGATATGGCTAGGTGGCGATTTCAAGGGTGCAAGTCCTTCCTTCCTTATTGGCCCACTGTCCTTGATAATCACCTTCAGACCATGGCATTCTAGAGGGGGAAAGGGCTGGAGCAAACATATCTTCTTTTAATAGGCACACATCTCTACTATTTCACATTTCTTTGGCTGGAACTTAGTGAAATGACCCTACCTAGGTATAAGGGAGTCCAAGAAGTGCTTAGCCCCCGCCCCTAGATGTAAGGTCTATGTAACAAGCTAAAATATGGGATTCTATTACAAAAGAACAAACGAGAGAATGGAAATTAAGAGATGAGTAGCAGTCTCTGCCAAAGAAAGCAAGAAATGTTTTGAATTCCACAATAATGCAAAATGCCTAGATTCCAGTGGTGAAACTGGAGATATAACTGGGCAAACCAAAAAATTACTTTTATACATCTATTCATTCACCAAAAAAACTCAAACATAGAACAAAATTTAAAAAATTTAAATTAGTGCTATTATTTTCCTTTTCTGATCTAAATATTTTAAGTTCTTTATTTAAAGCAGCAAATTAAACATGCACCTGTACCTAATACAAATCAATCATAACCATCACACAGAATTAGAAACTTTATTTACTAAAACACTTTACTACATTATACTGTTATTGGACAATCATTTATTTAAAATATCCTAAATACTTACAAAAATAAATCAAATATTGCTTCTATTTTTCAAGTGTCAAAGTCTTTGCCATGGAAAATAGAAAGGACCTTTTATAAACTAAACATTACAATTAAGGTACATAACATTTAATAACTGCACACCATTGCCTTTTGCAGTTGTGCTTTAGTGCTTTACAAATTCCCAAACGAAGTTTTCGCAATGTACAGGTTCACAATAAGACTGTATGCATACAACCATATACACTCATTTTACACAGGAATGGTTCTTGTTAAATATACACAGAGAGAACCTAACACGGTAGTATTGGGCCCTATAAGCCATCCCATAGAGCCAGATGTGCCACTCTACAGTAATAGGTATAGGTGTGCAAACATTATCTAACATCCAAATCAGCACTCCAGTATCCAAGAGGATACCTTCATGAGGAATGCCCAGTTTAATGTTTCTAGACAAGAATTTAATTCTTTCCTGTTACTGTTAAATCTCACCTGAAGATATTTTTCCATTGATTTTTAGAGAAAGTGGAAGGGAGGGGAAGAGGGAGAAGATAATGGGGAAAAGGGGGGAGAGGGGGAGAAAAGGAGGAAGGAGGGAGGGAGGGAGGGAGGGAGGGAGAAATATAGGTTGGTTGCTTGCCACACGCACCTGAACCTGGACTGGGGATCGAACCTGCAACCCAGGTATGCACTCTTGACAGGGAATTGAATCCAAGACCCTCTAGTGCATGTGCCAGTGCTCTAACCACTTAGAAACACTAGCCAGGGCAAGATCTTAATTCTTAATCCATACTAAATCATTAGTTCAACAGCCTTATTTATTAAAAATACACAGTGAACTTAAAATATTATTCAATTCATTAAGTTAATCTCAGGGTAAACATCATTGCCATATGTATATATACTTTTTATTTTAAAAAGAGAAAGTAATATTACACAGAAAATGCTCAAAATTAAAGATCATTTCCAAATGGTCTGTGGTTTACTTTATTATCACTGGGACATTCAACTCATTACCACATAATAAATGCTAAATTTCTCTTCCCTGGTATATGCACTTAAGCATCACTTATAACACAGACATGTATAATTCATGGTTTATGAGGAATATTTATAATGCTTTACCACCCACAGGGTGTCAATTTCATTCTATTAACCAGATGTGGAAAACAATCTCACTTCTGATCAATTCCTGAATTTCCATATGATTAATCACAATAATATAGAACTTTAAATTACATTAGTCTTGTATAAATACTTATGTATCAAGCAATTTAAATTCTACTTATAAACTAGAAAAGTAGTAAGTCACAAAATTTGCTTTTTCTCTATTAAGATAAAAGAATCTAGCTTATTCATAAATTGCACAAATTACTTAGAAATTCCAAGTATAATCGAAAATTTGTGAGCAATTGAATTGTGAAAATATTAATTTATTGGCGTTGATGTTTTACAATAAATTTCATTAAAAGGGAGCTTGACAAGGTTGTTTATTTTCAATTATAAGCAAGTAGTAAATACCAAAGGAGCTCATGTCTTACGCTGACAAAAATATTCTAAAATGCCATATATTTAGAAAATTTTAATTGGCATGCTAATACATTTTCATTTCACCAAAAGTCACAGGCACACAGAGACTATAAAGCTTTATGAAGAAGCAAACCAACTATAAAACTGCACTGAAAAAAAGACACCAAAATCTAAGAGGTAGTCAACAGAAGTAACCCTGATGAAACAAAATATCCTGACAGATGTGCCCTAATCTCAGAAACCAAAATACAGTATGAAAGCAATTCTTGTATTTTTAGTAATTAAAAAAAATTTACTGGTAGAGAATCAAAAAACCAAGAATCTAAATAAGTAACACTGCAAATGGAACAATATTTATTTTTTCAAGGAAAGGCTAAGAATAAACTCTAGACCCAAAGAGGTCTACAGCCTGCAGGCCAAATCTGACCTAACACCAGTTTTTGTAAGTAAAGTTTTATTGAAATACAACCACACCTATTTGGTCTACATACTGTGTATGGCTACTGCTTTCATACTTAAGGGCAGAGCTGATTTACCTGCTACTGATCACATGGCTGACAACACCTAAAGTTACTACCATCTGCCCCTTTACAGAAAAGTGTGCTGACCCCTGCCTGGTCTACGCACACACAAGCGGATGAGTGTGCAGCTGTTGAAAAAGTACTGGAGAGATTAACTATGAATGTACAACACAAGCTTTCAACTCTAAGGAATGCAAATGCTAGTTTTGCCACAATTCAATTCCTTTTCATACTGAAATAGTCTTGACATTTTCTTCTTTTTACTTTTGTTCTAACAGCAAAGAATGTTTCAATATTGTTATCAGAAGAGTTAGCATGGCACTGTCCAGTAGAACTTTCTGCAATGATGGAAATACTTTATGTCTGCACTAATTCTGTAGCCATTAGCCAATGTGGATACTGAGCACTTGAACTGTGGCTGATGCAACCAAAAACTTAATTTTAATTAGCTTAACTAAAATTGCCACATGTGGCTTGTGGCTACAATATTGAACAGCACATATTTTACTCAACTAACTAAAATTCCAACAAGTAACTCTTAAAAAATGAGAAAGTAACACCTTTGAAAATAATGGGCTTTGGGCAGAAATGAACTGAATACCATAAAGACAGCCCAAGACAGATTGCTTACTTATTATAAACAAAATTAACTTGATTCCAAATTGTTTCATTGCTGCGCCATTTCTTCTTAGGAGGCAAAATTACAGCATTTTTAGCAGAAACCCTGATAATTTTATGCTTAAAAGTAAAATAATTATTGTTATTAATTATGCTACAGAGCATGTGGATGTTTCACACAAAGTATCATTTTATACTTTTAGCTTGTTTCCCATCAGAAAGTCACCTCTCATTAAAATCAGTTTATCCACTTAACCCTTCCCATTTCCACCCTGCCACATAGAAGCCCTGTTTAGAGTAGGTAACAGAAGTATATAACCTCTTCTGAATCTGTAAAACTTCCTATTAGTCACTTTGCTATAGCAAAGTCATTTCAACAATCAAAACTTTTAAATGTCGTATCTTCTACTTCACGATAAGATATACCCATTCAATGACAGAGTTAGAGGCTACAGGTCAAGTCTTGTATAGATCAAGTAAAAAAATATAACTCTTGTATAGTTCTACATGTGCATACCTTAAGGTTATTTTTATATGGACCAAAACAATAAAATGAATATAGACGTATCTTTAAATTACTTATTACTGATTACACATTGCAAATTAACCAAGTTACTGACACAAATGAAAACACTAAACTAAAATAAACAAAGTAAATGTGAAATTATAATAGTCTCAAAACACAAATGTTTAGATGGGTGCCTAATTACATCTTCTAATTATTCCAATGTGCTCCCTCAGAGAAATAGCTAATTCTACATTTTGCTTTCAAAGTCAGCCAGCAAACTTAATTCCGTGCCTCTTGAACAGCTGATATCCAGCATCATAAACATCTTTTTCAGTCTGGTAGGTGGTTGAAAGACACAAACTATTTTAAGGGCACTTCTGCTTGTTGCTTTAGCAGTTTAATCAGAGGTTGCAGCAGGAACTTTAACAGAGAGGTTTCTTCGGGAGTTGGTGACGTGCCGCTGCTGTGCTAGGAAAGACCGTGCAGGAGGACACGCAGCAGGGTCTTTGCCAGCCCCGCTGCCGCTCACAAGTCTAGATTCCATTCCCAGTTTCTGGAATGCTAGACTCTGAACAAAAACAAATGAAAAATACAATGACTACTTAGAGTTAGATTTTAAAGTGCTTTTAATCCTCAAAACAAAACTACAAAGCTGGAGTTGGCCTCATTTTTAATTTAAAGAATAAGGGTGCAGAAGAAGTTAATTCATCTATATCTGGTACTGCTAGTAAGAAGAAAACAAGGGCATAAAACCTAGTTTCTCTATGTTGATCCATTAAATATAAAATCATTAAAAACAGCACCTTAAACTAATGCTCTAGAACTAACTTTAATTACAAGAACGATTAAAATAAAAAGGTTCCAAAGCAAAATTTTGCGTTTGGGCATTCACTCCACGCACGTTGAGTACCCATAACACAATATAGAAGCTTGGGTCAATGGTTACCTAAGTGTAACCCCTGAATTAACATTAGCACCAATGAGAATTTGTTAAAAAAAGGAAATTCTATAAATGCTACCCAGACCTAGTGAGTAAGAAGCTCTGTAGGTAAGTCCAATATTTTAACAAAGTCTTCAGATGTATGCTTAAGTTTGAGAACCACAATATAGTTCAAATTTACTATGATTTAACCATGCATTGATACCTGACATAATTACTATAGTTGTGGCTGTTGGGTTTCTTAGTAAGGGACATTATTACTTCTCTCTCACTAGACCACATCACACAATTTTATTGAACTGAGAATAATTAGTGATTAGTATAAGACACAGAATCAAGTAGATGCTCAAAACATATAACTTGAAAAATGAATAAATGCATTATTTAGCTTTAATATCTTCTAATGATTTATATACCAAAAGATCACAGAGATCTGGGAAAGAGCAGCAGTTTAGGTGGGAGCTACACTAATAACCTCCTCCCCAGACCAAAATGGAATTACAACTAAAGTAACAAAAAAATCATCCTGAATAACCAACTGAAGACTAGCTGGAGAGAAGCCTTATAACCACAGACTTACAGAAGCGACACCAAGAATGGTAGGAAATGCAGAGGCATGAGAAGGCTGGCTGGGCTCCTATGGGGAGCAGCTAAAGTTCTGGAGGGATAGCTCAGTTGTGGGAGTTATTGTCTCTGAGAATAGGGTCTAAACCCCAATGCAGGCTCTCAAGCCTAGAACACCAGAACTGGGAAAGGAGCCCACGTAACACCCAGCTGTGAAAAGCAGTGGGATTTTTGTACACCAGGGAGAGACAGCATAAGAGATGCAAGCACCCTCTTAAAGGGTCAACACACAAAATTTCATTTGCAGCCACTCACCATGGCTCTGGCAGAGAGAGGGCAGAGTAAACTGGAGCTGCATGAGTCTAGGGTTGGTGGTTCTGGGGAGGCTGAATGGTCAGCTCCCAGGATTCCTGTGCTGAGTCATTCCTGCATACTACAGAAGCCATCTTTCTCCAGCAAAGCATTCCCCTCCATGTGGCATCCGCCTCGGGGTAAGCAATAGCCCTACCTGCTGCATGCCTCTTGTCCTACCCTATGGAGTACACCCTGCTGAGGAGTACAGCCTGAGGCTCTCTCAGTGACTAAGCCTACCATGCAGCCTACAAGCAGAGGGAGATCTCTGGGTACTTTGAAACTTTTGCTGACCTACCTCTGGGCCCAGTGTTAGTGAAAGCCAGCCTTGTTGCTCAGCTTGGTGCTTTCTTGCTTGCACCTAGGTCCAGCAGGGAGAGCCACAAGCTGTGGATCACTGATAGCATCAAACAGGTTGCCCAGAGCTAGTCACAGGCAGTGCCTGACATAGGCCTGCAGCTGAATCCCCCTCAAGAGGCCCAGAACCAATACACCCAGTGGCCAGCTTTAGACAACAATAGAGCAGAATCTAATAAGCTTCACAAGCAATATTTCTTCAGGAAGATACTGGCAGGCACCAAAGCCTACTGAGGCAAATTCCATTTCATGTGATTAGCAGCTGCACAGCAGTTTGGTGCTTAAGCCTCTCAGCTGGACAGTCTGAGGGTCAAACGCACAAATGAACAGGCTAATAGTAATCAAGACTCAATTACAACAGGAGGGCCCACATAACACACACAAGGAACATTCACAGAGCACCCAGCTCAGGTGATCAAGGAGACTGTACCATGGGTCCCACAGGACACCTACTACGTAAGGCCACCCTAGTAAGACTAGGAGGCATAAAGACTATCAGAAAGGAAAACTAAGAAAACAATCCCATTCAAAATGGCTTCAAAAAGAATAAAATACCCAGGAATAAGTTTAACCAAGAATGTACTTGGTTAAGTACTTGGAAAAGTATAAGACACCAAAGAAATAAATTGAAGAAGATACAAATAAGTGGAAGAATATACCTTGTTCATAAATAGGAAGAATTAACATCATTAGAATATCCATACTACCCAAAGCAATCTATAAATTCAATACAATTTCTGTTATGATACCAATGGCTTATGTCACAGAATTATTCCAAAATTTTATATGGAACCACAAAAGATCCCAAATAGCAGTATGATCTTGAGAAAAAAGAAAAAAGTTGGAGGACTACCTATCATCAAACTGTACTACAAGGCCATAGTTATCAAAAAAGCATGGTGCCAAGCTGGTGTGGCTCAGTGGTTGAGTGTCAACCCATGAATCAGAAGTCATGATTCAATTACTGGTTAGGGCACATGCCCAGGTTGCGGGCTTCATTCCCAACAGTGCGCTTGCAGGAGGCAGCCAATCAATGATTCTATCTCATCATTGATGTTTCTATCTCTTTCTCCCTCTCCCTTAAATCAATAAAAACATATTTTAAACAACAGCATAATACTGGCATAAAAATAACAGACATATAGATCAATGGAACAGAATAGACAGCCCAGAAATAACCCCATGCCTTTACAACAATTAATATTTGAGCAAAGGAGGCAAAAACATACAATGGGGTAAAGCTAGTTTATTAATGAAAGTGTTGGAAAACTGGACAAATAAATGCAAAAAAAAACCCATTTCTCATGGCAATATTTTTTCTTATATATCTCCTCAGGCAAGGGAAACAAAAGAAAAATGAACAAACAGAACTACATCAAACTAAAAAGTTTTTGCACAACGAAGGAAACAATCCATAAAATAAAAAGACAATCCACTAAATGGGAGAACATATTTGCTGATACATTTGATAAGTGGTTAATATCCAAAATTTATAAAGAACTTATAAACTCAATACCAAGTAAAAACAAACAATCCAATTAAAGAGCAAAAAGGACATATAGACATATGAAAAGATGCTCAAGTTCACTAATCATCAGATAGATATAAACTAACACCACAATGAGATATCAGAATGGCTATCATTAATATATCAACAAATAAGGTGGGAATGAAGACTGGTGCAGTTACTGTGGAAAACAGTATGGAGATAATTCAAAAAATTAAAAATGAAACTGCCTTATGACCCATTGATTCCACTTCTGGGAATTTATCTGGAGAAACCAAAAACACTTATTTGGAAGAATATACACACCCCTATGTTCTTTGTAGTGTGTTATTTACAATAGCCAATATTTGGAAGCAACCCAAGTGTCCATCAGCAGATGAGTGGATAAAACAGCTTTGGTACACTTACACAATGGAATACTAGTTGGCCATAAAAAAGAAAATTTTATCCTTGAGACAGCATGGATGGACCTGGAGAATATTATGCTAAGTGAAATAAGCCATCAGAGAGAGACAAGTACCATATGTTTTCACTCATATGTGGAATCTAATGAATAAACTGAGATAACAAGCAAAACAGAGACAGACTCATAGATATAAGACTAATGACTCTGGCATGGGAGCGGCTGGGGGATGGGGGAGGGATTGAGCAAAAAAGAAAAACAGAAAAAGAACTCATGGACAACAGTGTGGTGATTGCATGGGGAGGAGGTAGTGGAGGTGGAGGAAGATATGGAAGGATTAATGGTGATGTAATAAAATAAAATACATGTTTTAAAAGGGCCAAAGGAGAACAAAGAAAATAATTCATAGTCCTCTATATTAACCAGGATGATTAACCCATGATGGAAGATTCTGGGAACACTTCACAAGTAATTTCCTTCAAAGCCTTGTTAAATTAAGTCAGATTTTACCAAATAGAGCAGGGAAGGAAAGAAAAGAACAAAAAGTTTGATGGCATGAAAGAAACAAAGCAAGTCTGAGGAGGGACAACTAGTTCTATGTGGTGAAGCACAGGGAGGTGGGGAGGTAATAAACTGATACTCTCTCTTACTAAATAAACAGCATCTACGGTAGGTTGTGCTTGTATTAATATCTATTCTAGCTGATTAGAATAACCCAAAAGAACCATGAAATGCTACTTTTCTTGAAAACATCCTATAGATACTCAGAGTAAAAAACAACAAAACATTTCAAATTATTTTATACTATTTTTCTCCTTGTAGGGACAACTACTGAGTAGCAGTCCATGGATTTAAAAAAAGAATAACAAATACATTAAAGGACACACTGAGAGGCTTCAGGGAATGTTAAAATAAATGCCGATTACTAGAAGCACTTCATGTTGCATTACACAGATATTCACATTTCTAAAGAACCTTTATGGAACACAAATATAATGTTTTAACTCAAATAATGCAATTTTAAATTTATGGACTATTGCATGTACACTTCATGTGCTTTAATTAAAGGTGGATGAGTCATGAAATCAATTTACTGATTTTGAAAAAGTAAAAATCAACTACACATTAATCTAAAATATGTATTTAATTGAGAGTATGACCAACATTTTTTTAAAAAAACTAAACACATTAATCTAAAATATGTATCTAATTGGGATTATGACCAACATTTTTTAAAAAAACAGAAAATACCTGAATGCAATGCACACAAGGGAAACTTGTTTACATATATAATATGTGTATAGATTGCTCTGTGGTATAAAATATTATTTTCATCCATGTTTCCTGATCAAAATGTTTGATAAACACTGTTCTAAACATCCAATCATTGGCTGAATTTCAACTCACCTTATTATACCAGGCAGAAACAATTAGTTTTTCTTCATAATCACGAAATTTTGCTACTTTACATTCACTCTGGAAAAAGATACAGAGACTATTAAAATCCCCCAAATAACTAAAAATAGTAATAACATTTCTTCGTATGCTCATTACTGAGAGAATTTGATGAATGCATTTTGAGGTATAAAAAATCATTGAAATGTAGACTCAATCATGGAGAAATGCACATATTAACAACTTTATAAAGAAGTAAGATTTCGACTAGTAAATCTTTATTTCAGATACTTTACTGGAAAAACAGGTATTAAAAAATCAAAACCAAAGCCCACAAAAACTAGTGATTCTTATGTTACTATCCTATATATCTAGAAAAAAAGTAACAACTGGTTTAGGTAACAAAACAGCTGCACCTATTTTGAAAAGTAAAAACTAAGGAGAAGAAGGATGTAATAAAAAATATTCCAGAAAAATCCTTTAAAACTCCTATAAAGCTTAGCATGGGGTTTTATCTCTCAGTTCTTAATGACCTGTGTACTAGATTGCCTGTGGTCATAGTTACAAGTCACCTTGGTGACTGACATTCATTTCTTAATTACTCTAATACAACTACTTGTATTATTTTACTGAGTACCAAATATAGTTGATTCATTAAAAAAATTATAATCTTAAAACATTTGAATGTTTTCACAGCAAGATGCTGATGATACAAAAAGCATATCGAAAATGAGGCAGGCAAGATGCCTTTTTTCTGGCTCACATCCACTCCAGGCAAACACTCCCCAAGAAAGATGGCAGTTAGAATAGCCTCTGCTATTTACCTTACTCTCCTTTTTACTTTTTTCAGTGTACAGATAAATACACATAAGTTCAAGGCCCAAATACTGTGACTTAACTGTAGTTTTTTCCTCAGAGCCTTAGAGGCAGAGGCACCACTGTGTCATCATGCATGTTAGGGAGCTGCATTTCAAGCATCAACAATGCTGTCCATGCTCACTGGCTTCTGATGGGAAATGAATAGTCAGAGCAACTTAGATTCCAGAGACTCAGTCTAAGTCTCATTACTTGGACCACAGAGGAAAGGTGACCACTTTTTTTTTAATTGATTTTTTTTTTAAAGAGAGAAACTGATGTGAGAGAAAAACATCGAATGGCTGTCTCCTGCACACCTCCTATAAGGGATCAAGCTTTTAATCCAGGCATTAACTGCCCTGACTCGTAATCAAACCAGCAACCTTTAGGTGCTTGGGATGGCACCCAACTGAGCCACACTGACCAAGGAGAAAGATGATCACTTTAAGATAAGTTACTAATAAAGCTGATTACTTGGCTTCTGATTTATGTAATATTTAATGGGGGGAGTACAGAGATATAAGATACAGGCTCTGGCCTCAATTCACAGCCTTCTAGCCTAATTCAAGAACGCTACTGTGGAATGAATTCATGAGTTCACAGTACATGGATAAACTCTGCATAGAGAATTAATTTTGCTTAAGGAATCCACGGAAAGCTTTACCCAGCAAGACATCTGAGTTGAATCCTCAAGAATGAATAGCATTTCTGCAGAGAGATAGCCCGTAACCAGTGCTTTTTACAACAGCCAATATGGCCTGAATGGGAACTTATAGAAAGTATACATAAGACTGTTGTATATTCTGGATATTCAAGTCTTTAAATCTTTAAACAAAATATTTTTACCACAGCTCATATCTACTAGCTCAGAAATAACATGAAGAAAGTAATAAGTGAACATAACATGTTTCTTTGAAATAAAGCATTCCTAGTTGATTCAAACAGAAACCAATTATCAATTATGAGAATTTCAAGGTGAGTATATAGAATTCAACAGGGCTCTGCAATTACCCATATGTGATTATGAGGAAGTATATACTGACTTCAACAATAACATCAAATCTCACCATAGTATTAAGAACAATAGATGTGTGAAACACTTTGCAAAGTAGAACATGCTCAATTATAAAAATCTAAGAATATACAATTTGAGACTGACATACTTATACTTCACCCAGTTCATAAAAATAACATAACCACTGATATAAAAATAACTCTAAAATTTAAAGATGTTACTACCACCATAACTTTGCATGGTCAGTAACAGACTGGCACTTTATTCAAGGGCTTACTGAGATTTTGAAGTACTTCCTTCTCTCAAGAATTCCACCTAGTAAGTTTGTCTGGGTCCCCATGAGGACCAGGGAGAAGAGATAAGATAAATTTGGTGAACTGAATACAGTTCTCTATTTAAAAGGCGAGCTTGGTTTCTTTCTATTCTTTTTTTTTCTGAATAAACTCTCATCTACATAATTTTAAAAGGAGCATGATAGTGGAATCTATTAAAAACTCATAAGAGACATCCACAGACTGGCTGTTACCAGGGAGGAAGATATAATGCAGCAGGGACACAAACTGCAGAGACCAAACTCTTGGGCCAGTGAGATGCTCTGCAATGAACACACAGTGCTAAAACAGAGTATTTCTAACTTCTTGTGAGACTTGATCATTAATGGCTAATATATGTCAACAGTTAATTATCAGGATTATACAGAATAATTAAGAGAGGTATGAATATGAAGTTTTACCTCCAGAATCTCAATTCTTCTCTCTTTCTCTGCCAACTGCTTTCTAAGCAGCATTATTTCAGCTGATGCTGGATTTAATTTAGGATCTAAAGTTTTTATTACCTGTTTAAAAAAAAAAGTTCACTTTAGCATATAAATTGTTGAAATATAGGAACACAGTTTACAAAATCAGTGTGAGTGGAAAATTACGCAGAAAGTGACCCAGCAACTAACTATAATTTGTCTCATAATTTAATTTGAATTACAAAATAACTTATTCTATAGGTGAGAAGGAGAATAAAAATGAAAAAATCCCCATCTCAAGATCAAATGTCCCTTCTCCAAGGCTCAATAATCAGGGATAGTTATTTGGCCTTATCAAACCTTGAGCAATGAAGTCTTGAAGCATATCAGAAATGAGGGAGGTAAGATGTCTTCTATTTTTATATGCCTTAAACATTTTTTAAAATGTTAAAATGAATTCAGTAATTATAGTGAAAATTGCTGATTGTACAAATTAATAGTACATATAACAATTCTTAGCAACAATCTTTTTTACTATCATTATCTAGTTAAATGTAGTAAGGCAATACATAAGATCAATATAATAGATACTAGGGGCCCAGTGCACAAAAATTTGTGCATTGGGGGGGTTCCTCAGCCCAGCCTGTGCCCTCTCGCAGTCTGGGACCCGTCAGGGGATGTCCACCTGCTGGCGTGCCTGGCCAGCCTGGGTGAGGGGCTGATGGCTGTTTGCAGGCTGGACAAGCCCCCCAGTGTGCACCCTCACCCCGCTGGGGTGTGGCAAGCCTGGGTGATGGACTGAGGGCCATTTTCAGGCTGTCCACAGCCCCTTCAGGTTTTGGGTCCCTACTGGGGTGCCTGGGCAGCCTGGGTGAGGAGCTGAGGGCCATTTTCAGGCTTCCCAGAGTCCTTTCAGGGTTCGAGTCCCTACTGGGGTACCTGGGCAGCCTGAATGAGGGGCTGAGGGCCATTTTTAGGCTTTCAGGCTGCCCACAGCTCCCAGTGACGCAAGGTCCCAGCGTGGCTGGCTGGAATCAGGTTTCTGGGGTTTATTTATCTTCTATAATTGAAACATTGTTGCTTTGAGCCGAGGCCTAGGCAAGTAAGGAAGCCTCTTGTTTGTTTCAGCTCTGTGGCTTCTATAATTGAAACATTGTTACTGTGAGCAGAGGCTCAGCCAGCCTAGGCAGGCAGTTGCAACAGAAGCCTGCTGTTTACTCTAGCTCCGTGGCTGCCGGCCTCCATCTTGGCTGGGTTAATTTGCATACAGGCACTCTGATTGGCTGGTGGGCATGGCTTAAGTGTCCCAGAGAGAGTTAATTTGCATATTACTCTTTTATTAGATTAGATTGGTGATTATTTTCTGCAAACACTGGGGGTGCCAATCATATTAAATTACTAAAAGTTGAGTAAAACTCAGATGTTTTAGCACAATGTTGTTCTGAGACTGCTAAACCATGTATAAATCAATTTAGAAGTATGAGGAATAAATTACAGCAAAAACAAGTTGCTAATAATAAAGTCACCTGTATGCTGTAATTAAAAACCCATTAAAATATTTAAAATGATTTAATGAGTTAGGAAAATACTGTATGTAGTTACAGAGGTATAGAAAAAAAGAGTACAAAGGTAATGTGCTTGACAATTTTTGCTATTCATTCAAAACGACTTACTGAGTGCCAAAAGTGGCAGGCACTGTGACAGATGGGAATACAGCAGGTTATAAGAGACATGGTGCCTGCCCTCATGGGGTTCACATCATACACACAACATATAGCATTTAAATCATAATTTAATTACAAAGAAAAAATTGTAATCTGTTAACTCTAGTGATAAAAAGTATGGTTGTAATTTTTCTATATTTCCTGAATTTTCTATAATGGATATATGTTACTATTTTAACCTCTCCCCCAAATAATATAATAGGGAGAAAAAGAAATTATGTTTACCAAACAAGTATCATTTTTTTTTGAAAGTGAATGTTCAATGATGGCAAGAATATGGTATTTTGTCATTGCTCTGTTCAATTAGTTATAGTCCTTTTAGAGGATCATTTAGAAATGCAGAAAAAGCATATTAAGAAAGTTCTTACCCTTTGACCCAATAATTCTATTTCACCCATTAACCTACGAACAAGGCTATGATAAACCAAAATAAGTCAAAAGCTTTCTGAATAACTATGTTGCCTATAGCCTTATTTCTAGGAACAAAAAAAGAAAAAAGAATGGAAACAAGCTATTTTCAACAACAGGATGACAACTAAATAACTGTGATATATCATACAACTGAATATTATGTCACCATTCTTTTACTTTTGCAAAGTCTGTTCTGTAAGTGTGATGTCTGCCTTGCTGAATGCTGTATGACCAGGGCTTAGCGTAAGAAATACTCAATAAAAATCAAATTACATTTATATGCCATGAGGAAATTCTTTTAAGTTTAAAAAACACACAAATCATATATGTGTACATTATGATAGAGAAACAGAAATAAAATCCATTGAAAAATATACAGTGTTAAGGTAATATTTCAGAGGTTAACAGCAGTTGTATCTGGGAACCTTTCTATACTTTGTATTTTTACTAAAGACACTTACACTTCTGAAACAGAGAAACTGAACTGTGGTATGGACTATCTCCTGAGAAGCTGAGTGTGGCTATGTACCTGAGCTCTGCCCACTGAGGTGAGTGAAAGGTGGTTTACACTGTTTCCAGGTCTGACCTCATGACCTACCTCCCACACAAGCTACGCTCACTCCCGCATCCACTAGCTGGAGAATGTCAAGTGAACTTGGGAACTGTCTGTTGAAGAAGGTGGAGCCTCTCTCGCCTTAAGACTGATTGATTGCATGGAACAGAGCACCACCCCCAGTGATGACTGGATTTTAGGTAACATCCACCTTGCTAAGCCTTAAGAAGATCTTGTAGTTTATCTGTTGCTGCAGATCTATTTATGCCTTAATGAATATTATATAAAACATTAAAAGGGCAGACATTAGCAATATTATAAAACTTCATCACAAAATTCTTTTTTTTCATTCAGTAAATTGAAAACAGTACATTGACATTTTGTGAAAGAACACTTATGACTGGGAAAATATATGGTATTCATGAAAATAAAAGATTTTATGAGAATATCCTTATAGATATTTAGTAAAGAATATAAATAAAAAGAATAATAAGTGTGGTGAACATTAGAATAGTATATAACTGCCTACGCTAGACTAAATGCTAAAATATTTTCAAACTAATTTAAAAAGCTAAATTTTCACAAAAGGCAAACACGCCTTCACTTTAAAGCTAACGATGCCATATATCACAGTGGTCATTTTCTCAAAAGAGGTCACTGCTATCCATGCTTAACTGTTTCTATAAGCCATGTGGTCATTTTACCTGAGGCTGAGTGAGAGAGGATGGGAGGACTGACCTGGTACTCACCAGGAGAATGACAGGCAAGACAGAGAGTGGGGAGAGAAGTGACGTGACATAGAAACATGAACAGTACAATCAGGTGGAACAGGTCTACTTAGCATCTGCGTCACAGAAGCAGGAGTTCTGTAAGATAGATCACTCACATTTCTTGCTTTTTCTAAGTACATTTTATATCGTTCCTCCATTGCTTTCATATCTTCATCTTTCTTCTGAAGAGCAGCTTCAAGTTCATTGATCTTTTGTGCTATTGTTGAAAATGAAATGAAACAACCAATTACTCCCTATTTAAAATACTCCATCTCACACACAAAAATATACATTTATCATATTTATCTTCTAGGGACTCATAAAAGAACTTAAAAGAGAAACTAAAAGGTTTCTTTGTAGTGAATTTTTCTTTGTAGTGAATTTTTATCTAAAACTTTTGAATTGCAACCAATACATCCTTGATAATTTCATATTTTTTCCTTAAAAGTATCTATAATCTTTTTTTATCTAGCTATTTCTCTTCTTTCAATTAAGTATTTCAATGAGTAAACATACCTTACAATTTAAGCAGCCATCATGAGAAAATAAAACATTCTTTTATACACTGTTTGAAGTTCATTTTAAACTGATTTAAATCCTTTTATTTATATTTTCATAGTATTAATTCTATATTACAAAATGTTTGATACTCCTATATATCAATAAGTTCATTTTATTAGACTTTTTTGTATTAATATTAGATCATTTATTAATTACTTAAATCACTAAAAATTATCATAGCACTTATTTTCAATGTATATTTCTATACTTTGTCCAAAAACTTATATACAATTCTTGTATTTCTCAACTAAAAAGGGCAAGTCCTTAGAACCAGGTTTTTACAAATACCTACCATTCTGGTTTACATCTGGCTGAAGATCTTCAATGAGCTCTTGTTTCTTCTGTAATTCTTCATGTACCTCTGTTAGTTTTTCCCTAAGCAGTAGAAAGAAGAGCAAGGAGCTTTGGAGCCAAATAGACCTAAGAATGAAAACTGGTTTTCTGCCACATAACATTCGTGGACTGTGGGCTCGTCACTTTCTGATCCTTACTCTCCTCACCTATGAAATGGGAGTATCTGCAACATATTATAGGGATTGTTGTAAAGAGGTAAATTGGTTGGCACAATGATGGGTGACAAAAATGTGCAATTATTCCCCCTACAACCTTTGCTTCCTAAGTTAAAAGAAGTATTTTATAGGATAAACATCCCTCATTTCCACACAATCTAGTACTGATATGGTCAGCTCTGTAAACTCTTCAATGACATTAGTAAATGAAAAATGTGAGCGCTGGGATCACTGGCAGGCAGGCTGAGATTTCCAGCACAGTTTTCTTTTCACAGTTTAATGGCAGTGGTGAACATTCAAGTGGCATCAGGGTATTTGTTTTCATAAAACAAAATCAGAAAAGGATATTAACTTTAGATCCTTTTAAAACCCTTCCCCTCTCATATTTGAAATGAAATACCAATTCTACTTACATATGAGCTTCCAACTTCTGCTTTAGGTTGCTGGACTATAAAAATTAAAAACAGTTGCTGTAAGATAACTATTGTGGCAACAATAAATTTTCCAGACATCAGAATCACTTTATCTCCTCTTGAAGGTATATTATTTAAAATATAAATGTGCTAAAAATTTGTGTTTCTAATAATAAACTTTGAAAAACAAAATTTAGGTACTTTTCACTTCAAAAGGAAAGGAAATAATAGGAAATGAAATAAGAGTACAATAGTAGAAAGAAAATGCTTCATATTTCTGAATACAATGCAAATACAATTTGAACTTGAAGAAAAATAGAAAATGCAGCTGAACGTGATATATGGAGGAGTATCAAACACTGAAATAGCTACAGAATCATTTATCCTATATAAAAAAGGCTAATATGCAAATCAACCGATCACTATGATGCACACTGACCATCAGGAGGCAGATGCTCAATGCAAGAGCTGCCCCCTGGTGGTCAGTGCATTCCCACAGGGGGAGCGCTGCTCGGCCAGAAGCCAGACTCACGACTGGCAAGCACAGCAGTGGTGTCAGGAGCCTCTCCCGCCTCCGCAGCAGTGCTAAGCCATCAGTTGGACACCCACTGAGGGCTCCTGGACTGCTAGAGGGTACAAACCAGGCTGTGAGACACCCCCAAGTGCACAAATCTCATGCAGCAGACCTCTAGTTTAAAATAAAATGTTTAAGATTTTAGGCCTTTTATGAAGAATGGACTGAAATAACTAACTTATCTTTATAATAAACCTTTACCATTATAAATGCAAATGCTTTAATGTTCATATAAAAATGAAGTCATCAGATTTTGTTAAAAAATAAAATTCAGAACATAAAATTTCCTCTTTTAAAAAAACCCAGAAATTTAAATTGCAATAGTAGTTCTGTATCACCCACTGAATAGCTGCAGAGCTTAAAAATATATAATTTGAGCCCTGGTCAGTGTGGTTCAGAGGTTAGAGTATTGGCCTGTGCACCAAAGGGTCACAGGCCCGATTCCTAGTCAAGGGCATGTATCTAGATTTACGGTTTGTTCCCCAGCCCCTGTAGGAGGCAACTAATCAACATGTCTCTCTCACATGTTTCTCTCTCTTTCCCCTGCAACTCATTTTCCTCCCCCCTCCTACTCTCTCCGAAAATCAACAGAAAAAATATCCTCAGGTGAGGATTAACCAAAAAAAAAAAAAATATCTATCTATCTATCTATCTATCTATCTATCTATCTATCTATCTATATCTGTATCTTTCTATCTTTATATATAAGTTGTAATATAATTTGGACACTAACACTATTTTTTAAAAGGTAAAGAAATTTAAAATCTTAATCCAAAAATGTACTCCCCCAAATAGATTCAATTTTTCAATTATTCCCTAATGTGCCTTAAAATATATTTGTATTAGAGAGGTTACAATACCGTATATATGCACATATGAGATGCCGCCATGCATGAGACGATTTCTATTTTCCAAGCCCCCAGGAAAAAAAGAAAAAATCATATAAAGTATAAAAAAGACAGAAAGGGAAACGTAACCCTTTCAATTTTTCTATTTATCTCTTTATTCTCCTGAGTTTTCTCCCCCACCCCCATCAACACAAGTAGAATCACCTAACACTCCATCTAATCAATGTCTACCTAACACACAATTAGCCTTATCTTCTTGCTGTTTAGTTAAGTACATCCCTCCCTCAATTATTACTTCTTTCTTTTTTCCCCCTCTATACATAGAGATCCAACTATAGGAACACTGCTAAGTATAAAGGTTGTTTGATCCATTTTTTAAAAAATTGATTTGAGAGAGAGGAAGAGAGAGCAGAGGGAGAGAGAGTTAGAAACATCCATGATGAAAAGAGAATCATTGGTCAGCTGCCTCCTGCACACCCCCCAACTGGATGGAGACTGCAACCCAGGCATGTGCCATGACCAGGAATCTAACCATGACCTCCTAATTCTTGGGTAAATACTCAACTACTGAGACACACCGGCCACGTTGTTTAATCTTTTTTAAGTTATTTTTTTAAGTTCTCTTATTTCTGCTCTCAAAATATACGCTATCAAAATCCATTAGGAATGGCAAGGTCATGAGCTAGAATGGAAGGGGCAATGTCTTCAAGACTGCATTAAGGTTTCAGTCCTTTTGAGGTCTACTCTTTTGGTAGAAATCATTTTCTCATTCTTCTTTTTCTCAATTCTAGCTGATGCTTACTCTCACTAGAGTTTTTCTCAGGCCAGCCCTGTTGGGTTCCCAGCAGAACTGGGAAGGCCTCAACTGCAGCAGGTCTCAGTAAGGAATTGCTAGGAACATAGTATTAGTTGTTGAAGTAGGACAGATAGAAATCACTTTCCAATACATCTGATCAATTTACAGGTCCCAAAGTGGCAAAATCACTGCATCTGTTATGCAAATATATACGGTATTTAAGGGTGTCATCAATGATAAGGGTAGCATTTTCAAATACAAGGTTAATTTGGACATCAGGACCTAACAGAGAGGCCAAAGAGCAGAATCACCATAATTTTTCAGGTACTTACACTTTCTCCTTCAGACTTGGAGCCTTGTTCCTGTAAAGACTTCTGGAGATCTTCAATCTGCTGCTGCAATTCTTGGATGCGCTCTTTGCTCAGCCTATTTTAAGACGAGTCAGGTGGGTTTATTTGTATTGAAAGTCAAAGCAGTTGAGGATCTAAAAAGGTGCATTTATGCAATGTAACTCAAACTATGTATGTAACAGCAATAACAGATGTTGAACAATGTTCTGTGGCAAAGTATAATATACAGTATATAGGAGGCTACTTTCAAGGAAATATAATAAAAGATAACGTTTTTATCCTGAAAGCATATTTACCCACATTTAAAATTTTAAGGTACTTCATACATCAGTAGTAAAAATACAACATTTCTACACTGTACTTACTGGAATAAAAATTAGAAAACTAGCTTAATTTTTCTATAGGTATATTTTTAATGAATTGAAACTAGGTTTCCTTTTCCTACTTCAGATTTCACAGTGTACTAGAAGAGGAAGGTCACTATTTTCCAACTATTTCTTCATGACTTGTTATTTAAATTAGAGAGACTGGCACTACCAACTAATGTATATATTTTTACTTGTCATAATCTCATTTCTTGAAAACCTGCTTTAGCGTTACCATAGTTGGAAGTTACCAGCAAGAGGAATATCTTATTTCTTCACATAGTTATCACATAATATAATAATTATCTACTGTTATATCTAGCTTCCTATATTAACTCTCTAACAGCTAAAAATTAGTATCTCCAGTGTCAAATGACATTAAACTGTGTCAGATAGTAATATTTAATGGTCTCTTCAGAAAGCCAAAATGCATTCTTCATTTTACCACCGCTGATGTAATGTGTGCATACAAGTATGAGAGACAAGGTTCAAGTATCTCAGATTCCTGTGGTTTCTAAAATCCAGTGAAGTTTGGTCAAGTACATTTAAAAACTTTCACTCCAAGTATGCTATTTATAAAAGGAAGATTAGCATAGTGGTTAAAAGCACAGACTCAGGAATCAGATTGACAGAGGTCAATGTAGGATCCATAATTTACCAGCTGTGTAACTCTGGGCAAGCTGCTTAATCGCCTTATAGTTCACTTCCTTACCCATAAAACAGTGGTAATCATACTTATTACTTCCTAAAGTTATTATGAGGATTTACTGAGTTAATATTAAAATGTGCTTAGAAATGTGGCTGGCATATAGTAATCACTATATTAAATGCCATACCTACATACATAAAAGCCAAGCGACCAGAATGGCAGAATAACTGGTCACTATGACACGCACTGCAGCAACCAATCAGCCCAATGGTGGCCCTGATCAGCCCCCAAACCTCCCGTGGCCTCTCCCCCTGGCTGCACCCTCCAACCCTGATCTGGGGTGGGGCCAGCTGGTCAACCACCCACAGCCCACTCCCAGCTGGCCTCAACCCTGATTGCCCCCTCCCATCGGGGGTGGGGGCGGCCAATCTCCTGCTGGCCCGGCCCTGATTGCCCTCCATCAGGGTGGCCTGGCTGAACCCCACCCATGCATGAATTCATGCACCAGGTTTCCAGTTGTTTTTAATAATATAATATTTGAACACTCTCATAGGTATTAGATAAGTAAACCCATTTGCTGTAATCTTCATAACCTGCAAATAGGTACCACCTCCAATTTATAGCTGAGGATACCAAGTGTGTATTTAAGTAACTTGCTCAGAACCAAATAATTAACAAGTTTAAAAAGAAGTGGGACTCAGATTTGACTCCACAATCTATGCCCCATCTCTGCACCAGACTGTAGTAGAAAGCCAGGTTGTCATCTATTCATTTGTTATAATTTCTCTAAATTGTGAAGACATGCAAACAAAATTCAAGGATAAGCAACCTGGTTAACAGAGTCTGCTAAAAGTAAATGGCAGTGAGAGACTAAAAACAACAACAAAAATTAATCTTCTTCTAAAAATCCTAATTAGCCCTAGCCGGTTTGGCTCAGTGGATAGAGCATCAGCCTGCGGACTGAAGGGTCCCGGGTTTGATTCTAGTCGGGGCACATGCCTGGGTTGCAGGCTTGATCCCCAGTAGGGGGCATGCAGGAGGCAGCCAATCAATGATTCTTTCTCGGCATGAATGTTTCTATCTCTCTCCCCCTTCCTCCCTAAAATCAATAAAAATATATTTTTAAAAAATCCTAATTATGTTATTTATCTACAATGATATTTTCCCCTTCTGCGAACCACGATTTTGTGGTTGGTAATTAAATCACCGTGACTTGTTCACTGTGAAGGAGCATGTCACCTTTGCTCGGTTTCCAGTTCATTCATCTTGCGGTGCTTCTGCTCTAGCTGCTCCTGGAGTTCTTCGATGCGCTGGTTCTCAGTACCTTCCTGCTGCAGGCGAAGCATCTTATTTTCATGTTGCAGTCGAATAAACACCTCCCTGATGTTGACAAGTAAAATTTGCTTTTAAATTGTTTTAAGTATAAGTTTTACATTCTTAACTTTCTAAAAAGGGAAATACCCGGCAACTCAATAGCTGTCATTTTAAAATTTTACCAAAGCTTCTGAAAGATTTTAAAGAAAAAACTATGTACATTATGAGACTATGTCTCAAAAACAAATATTTTTAAAGTTAAGATGTAAGATTATGCTACATATTGTTAAATGATTATGCAAATTCCTGAGATAATATGGAATATTTTAATTTTATAATTTAGAAACTATTTACCAAAGCTAATATAGAGCATATCCTTAAAGAACATGTAAAGGAAAAACAATAGATTTAAGAAACCACAGTCGGCATATAATTTTTAAATACACTTTTATGATAACTGCAGCTATATGACTATCTCTAGTTATTTTTGTTTTTAGAGAAAAAAAATTAATAAAAACTTACATATACATGTTTTTTAAATACAAATGATAGAAATGATCCTATATAATAAAAGGCTAATATGCAACTTGTCCCCTCAGGAGTTCGACCGCTCACTATGACATGTGCTGACCACCAGGCAGTATGGAATGAAGGAAGGCCCCAGCCAGCATCTGGCAGCTGGGGGAAGGAAGGCGCTGGGCAGCAGCCGGCAGCCTGGGGAAGGAAATCCCTGATGGGCCCTGATTGCCAGCCAGGCCTAGGCACCCTACCCGTGCATGAATTTCATGCATCAGGCCTCTAGTATTAAATAAAAAAGTAAATATCAACAATAAAAATATATTTTAAAATGAAAATAAATAATGCAGGCCTACCTGCTCCCCTAAGTCCCATTCTCCAAAAGCAACCACTATCATTCTCAATTTTTATTTTTCTGAATGCTAGCACTATAACCTTCAAAAATAGGCTCATCTGGCCATTTAAAAAAATATTAATCACTAGATATTAATAACTAAAAAGTACAAATGGTTTCCAATCCAGCATGACCAAAAACTGAAATAAAAATTAACAACTCTGTAAACATTATGCTTAGTGAAAGAAGCTAGTCATAAAAGGCCACATATTGTATGATTCCATGTATATAAAATATCCGTTATAGGAAAATTGATAAAGACAAAAGTAGATAACTGGTTGCCTGGGGATAGACATAGAGAAAAGGCAGGAGTGGGGAATAATTGCTATTTATGTAAAGATATCTTTTGGAGGAACACAAATGTTCTGAAATTTTATAGCAATAATTGTTGCACAGTTCATTACTATATTAAAACCCACCAAAATCTATACTTTTAAATAGGTGAATCTCAATAAAGCCATTTAAATAGAGTTTGCAGTACTGAATAAATACAGCTGTCACCAAAGAAAGGAAAAGCATAAAGATACTAGATTAGTCAAATGTCTAAGTAAACATAGCAGTATAATCCCAAGATGAAAGATGGGTCAGGAGAAATCTCTAAAATTTGTATCTTAACTTCTGCTTAATCCTCCTTCTATTATTGACAGCATTTTACCATCTGGATTTGAATGCCATGTATTAAGATTTTCCATAGAGTTTGAAAGAATAAAGAAAAAAAGTTCAACACAATAAAGGTCATACTATAAAAACTAGAACAAGTGAGTTAGTTTGTGAACTTTTACTTATTATAAATTTGAAACTGGTATAGTACCAATAACAAGCTGACTTGGAAAGCTTAAGCAATGCTGGCTGGTATTGCTAAATGGATAGAGTGTTGGCCCAAGGACCAAAGGGTCAAGGGTTCAATTCTCAGTCAAGGGCATGTACCTGCGATGCAGGTTCGATCTGCACCTGGTTGGGGTCCATGCAGGAGGCAACCAATAGATGTGTACCTCTCCCTTCCTTCTGTCTGTCCTCCTTCTCTCCCTTTCTCCCTCCCTCCCTCTCTCTCTAAAAACCAATGGAAAAAATACCCTGGGATGAAGACTAACAACAACAGAAAGACATCATATTAAATACAGATTATCAATTAATAAAAACAAATTTACCTATATTCTACTGGCATAATCTCAGCAGCAAGATTCTCATAACTTTTTGCAGCAGATGCATCTAAATAACAACAAAAACGATGAATATTTCAGTATTTCTACCATTAAAAAAAACAAACATTTCTAAATTCAACAAAATTTACCTGTTTGGTTTAGGTGATCCTGTTGTACTTGTGAGCATCGAAGCTCTTCATTTGTTTCTTTCAGTGTATCACGCTGTTCTATTAGTCTCTAAAAAAAAATTGTTCATATAGGCAAAATTTTTAATTATGCCCACAGGTGGTATATTTTAAGCTTACAATGATTTATTTTAAGCTAATTTGATAATTATTGCTTAATTAAAAATGGCAATGTTTTAGTTTTAGTGGTAAGGGGTCATTTTCTCCTTTATAAATCACATCCTATATAATCTAAACTAATAAAAGTGAAATAGTAAAATTAACCGTTTCTTCGGGATGGGGTAAGCCACGCCCACCAGCCAATCGGAGCGAAGGTATGCAAAATAGTCCAGTCAAGATGGCGGAGGCGGGAGCCGGAAAGAAGCCACAGACTGTGGCCTAGCCCGGCAGACTGGAGGCCTCTGCTGCAAATAGAGGCAGCAGCCGAGGGAGGGAGCAGCCAGCCAGCCCGGGGACTGTGATTGGCCTGGGTGGGTCCCGGGGCACACACGCACGCAGGCTGCTAAGCCTCGGAGCGACCCACCCAGGCCCATCGCAGCCAATGCGGGGTGGGACCAGCGCCGTCAGGGAGGCTGCAATGGGCCTGGGTGAGTCCCCGGGCACACACACAGGGAGGCTGCTAAGCCTCCGCGGGACCCACTCAGGCCCATCGCTACGGGGGCCGGGCCCGTCGGCCCAGGGACTGTGATCAGCCTCGGTGGGTCCCGGAGCACACCGCTCGGAGGCTTCTAAGCCTCAGAGCGACCCACTCAGGCCCATCGCAGGGGAAGCAGAACCAGCCGGCAGGCCCAGGGACTGTGATCAGACTGGGTGTGTCGGGGGCACACATGCACTGAGGCTGCTAAGCCTCCTTCAAACCCACCCAGGCCCATCGCAGCCAATGTGGGGGTGGAACCAGCCGGCCACCCCAGGGGCTGCAATGGGCCTGGGTGGGTCCTGGGGCACACACACGCACGGAGGCTGCTAAGCCTCTGTACATGTGTTTCCCATGACCCACCCAGGCCCATCGGAGCCGCAGCAGTGGTGGGCTGGCTGGGCAGCTGGAGGATTTAATGAGGGAAGCTTTAGTGAGGGAAGGAGAGCTGCTCCCTTTCTCTCACACACACGCCTCCTGGGTCCACTCTCTCACTGGCTCCATTTTCTCTTACACAGGGGCAGGGGTCTCCTGGGAGAGGCCCTGTCTCCCTTCAGAGCTGGGGTGAACCCCCAGGGGAGCCAGGAGATGGAGAGATGGGCAGGGGGCAGGCGGAGCAGCAGCCAGGGAGAGTTTGGGGGGAAGTAACCAGGTGGGGGAGGGGTGGAACAGGATGGAGGGAAGAATTTTATAAAAGAGTCAGTGGACAGCAGAGTTAAAAAA
>PVJC01020300.1:0-29322 GCA_004026665.1 Murina feae
GCAAATAGCTATGGCGCTTCTCAGCCCTGTACTGAGAGACACCAGGTCTCTGTGTCCCACGGTAATTGCTGCAAGCAACGCTGAGAGAAACCCGCTTTGGATTTCCTCCTGGTGCCAGTCAGTCCCCCTTCTCCGGGTGTCTGGGTCCTCAGAAACTCGCCTGGAACTGGAGTTCAGAGCCGCTGGGAACTTGTGGCTCTCTCCATTTTGGAAAAGAACCGCGTCCTCCGGCGCCAGCCCTCTCCCCGAGTCCCATGCGCGCGCCTCCATACCTCTGTACTTTGCTTCCGCCGCTCCTCTGAGTCTCAGACTCTTTTCTAGTTGTAGGATTTTCACTCAGCCAGCCTTCCTGTGGGTGCGAGTGGTGTCCGTGTGTTCTTTTCGTGATTTTTCTGAAATAGTTGTTCACGGCTGCATTTACGGTGTTTACCTTATGCCGCCATCTTGTTGTCTCTCTGGCTTTCTAATTTTTACAGCCTCATCCCATTCCTCTTTTCTCATCATTCTCTTACACAAACTCTTTGCCCCATCAGATTTTTGTTTTGCCATCTTCATCACATTTTGCCTATTGCCAACTCCTCGTCTGTACTCATGCTGTAGAAGCTCTGCCTAAAACGCCTACTCCTTGAATACCACTTCCATTTCTTTCCTATGAAATTTTCCCACCCACCCAGGGAGTGCTCCCTGTATCCCAGCTACAACTGAGCACACAACGCTTAGCACTATCCCTGAATCATCTTATTTTACCTCCTTACATGGATGGTCAGGCCCCTAGGAAGTGACCTGCTTTGGATTGGTAGTGTCTTCCACAGTCTCTAGCACAAAGGTTCACATTCATTAAAGAATATAGAGTTGAGATTATGGAAAACTACGCTTGAGAGTGTTTCTCTCTCATTCATTAATGGGTAATTTTGCAGAAGTCACCAAACCTGTCTCTGAGCCTCAGTCTCCTTGTCTATAAAACAATTCCTATTGGAATTGTTGAGAATCAAATAAGAAAACCCATACAGAGTTCAATAAATTAAAACATTATTATCCTACATATGCCTCCAGTACTGGGGAATACCAGTGGCTGGGCTATAGCTGACAA
The DNA here is from genome assembly GCA_004026665.1 of Murina feae. NCBI lineage: Eukaryota > Metazoa > Chordata > Mammalia > Chiroptera > Vespertilionidae > Murina > Murina feae. Next base: position 1,091 of record PVJC01020300.1, read on the forward strand.
TGCACTATTAAAGGTGTAATATTCAAATATGGTAAGAGCCAGGTCAGTTTTCACCTGGTGTTATCCCAAAATGGAGAATCCCAATAATGAATAATGGGTAAGATTAGGCAAAGCTACATCTCAATTTGATTGCAAAATAATACAACTATGTACTCCATGTAAGTGAAATGATCAGGTTTTTCCAGATAAAACTATACTGGAACCCTAGCTGGTTTGGCTCAGTGCATAGGATGACCTGTGGACTGAAGGTTCCTTGGTTCGATTCTGGTCAAGGGCACATGCCTGGGTTGTTGGCTCGATCCCCAGCAGGGAGCATGCAGGAGGCAGCGGATCAATGATTCTCTGATCATTGATGTTTCTATCTCTCTCTCTCCTTCTCCCTTCCTCTCTGAAATCAATAAAAACAAAAAACATACCGGATTTGAATTTACAGATGGCAGAATGGATGGTGAGGGAAGAGGAGGTGGTCTTTGCTTTACTTGGAATTCATAGAGATTTTCAAGAGACAACACAACGCAGTAAAGCAGTGACATATGATTTAGTTTGAACTATAATGGCTCTCCAGGAGTGCAATGACAGGGTCACAGGGCTAGGTCTACCAGCACGCATGCTCTTAGAGTTCATCATATCATTAGTTTTCTATAATGGCCTAAACACCCCCTCTCCCCAAACCAGTGCACTTTGAGAACACCAGACCCTCTTTTCACCCGGAACCATTTACACATGTTCTGGGGTTCTCTTGTAGTCAAAATTTTGTCACAGAATTCTCTCCAGCATAAAATGGGTCTTCTTATAGATAGAGCACAGTATGGGCCCACAGCTGCCTTTGAAGAATGACATGTTGTGATTTGGGACTTCCAGAAATATAAAAAAAACAAATTGCTTTCTGACCCATATTTGCACCCAAAACTGGGAGAAATTTTTCCTAAGATCTCCAGGGGAAGTTTTAACAGGAACATAATTTTGCCTTTAAAGTTAAATTGTCCACACTGTAGCATTCTGGCATGTTAAAGAGTGATTATTAAGTCTCAGAGAGGTGCCAGGGTAGGAGATGAAAGAGAAACTCAGGAAAAAAATATATGAACTGACTATTCAATAAAGTTAATACAAAAATATTTTTTTAACAAAATTATTAAAACAGATGTGAAAGTGCCTCGTTGGTCAATGTAAGGATTTTGAATATTATTAGAATTGATTTTTAAAGTAAGACATCTCTTTAAATGAACAATCACATGTCATTTCATCCAAGTTATTTGAAACTTATTGATCTTATCATTTGTGCAAGGACCAGACTGTACCATCAGTTTGCTGAAAGAATAATGGAGCACTCCCAAACTGTTATGATAGGTTAGATGCAAACAGTACTCCTCATTTAAACACACAGAATAGCACTACAAGTGGACAAATTCTAACCTCGGCAATTGTGTATTACATGATAAATTAGCAAGCTGTTCTGCTTTGCCTCACATCAAATCCAATACCATAGCCGCATTATTTTAATTTGCAATCAGAGATTGAGTATCAGAAGATGTACCTGAGGGACATTAAACCATCTTCTCCTGCTATGCTGTGAGCAGAGAAAGCCAACAATTACCAGCAATTTTATTTTACCACTGTAGGACAATGCTAGAACAGTTAAAATGGTCTCCACGCAAGCAACTGGGCAAAATATACTTAAAATTACTTTATATGGAAGATTACATTTTTTTGGGGTGGGGTGGGAGTTCAATGGTGAACACGTATCTTTCTGTATGGGCAGCTGAAAATCTCTCCTGGTATATTCAAGCCTATTGTATAAAATACTCTCCCTATTCATCCAACTCAAAAGCAAGCTACATTCTTAGGCTATAATAGGTCACAACTAAGTACACAGTACCTTGCTTCAGGAATAATTTCGCTTTGTCTGTCAACTGTCAACAAAACACAAAGAGCTCATGCAACCCAGCCATGTACTGTGGGTGTTAGAGAGCTAAGAAAATACAAATAATAAGAGTACAAGATTTGTGAGCGGCCCTGCTTTCACTTTATATGAGAAACAGAAAGCATTTTCCTCTCCACATTCCATTAATCTCTATTGTATTACAAATCTCTTCATAAAAGACTTTTGTTTTCACTATGTGAAGCTACAAGTGACTTGGGGATGTAATATTCCAACCGTGATGAATGTCCGACTTTCCAACATGAATGCTTATAAATGGATGTGCCAGTTAAGGCATATAGTCATTTCAGTAAGAAAAGGGGAAAAAAAATAAAATGGAATGGTAAATGGCTACTCTGGTGTTTATATGATTTTAGTGATGAAGCCTCTAAGAAAAATTGTTAATTACATCCACCACTGACCTTGCTCTCAAGTCTCACTCTTGAAAAAAAAATCACTTTCACTATATTACACACATGAAGAAATAAACTTCAAAAGTAAACTCGAGGTTTAGTTTCATCAATATGTACCCAGAAAAAAAGACTGGAAGGAAATACTCTAAAATGCCATCACTGGTTCCTTTTTGGTGGTTCTTCTATTTCTGTATTTTCTAAAATTTCTATAAGTGTATATTGTTTTTATAATGAGAAAACCGTTATTAATGAGGGAAGACACAATTTTGACAAGAGCTTTCAATATAATCAAATCAATATAATCCATCTGAAAAATACCTTGAGCTATACCATGTGTTTCATTGTAACCAAGATGAATTTTCCGGGAATGTGCTTAGGGGGGAAAAAAGAGCACATAAAATTGCTTTTTCTTTCAAACATTTTAGACTAGTTCAGAAATTTCAAAAAATAGGTTAATTTAAGCATATAAGCAGTTCTCAAGTAGAAAGTGGCAGGGCATGTATTAGTGGTATTAGAGTAATTTATCAAATTAAGCCACTCACTGAGATCCACATGGCCTTCGATGGAAGATGATTTGAGCACTTTTCTTTATGATGCTGGATCTCTGAAGGTGGGTAGCAAACCAGTTTTAAAGAGAGGCGCTTTGTTCCCACGTCCCCTCCCCTGCCTTTATTCAGTGTACACATGGATCAGCTCATGTCCAGGGTGGGAATCGAATGCTTACAAAATTCAATCAGGAGGACATGCTCGACCCTTATTACAAGCAGAGTTTCTTTTCCATGCTCAAGTCCAGCTAAAAGTAATTGTTATTGTTTGTTTGCTTGCAGGCTAGAATTTATTGGCATGGTTTAATGTGATATGCCTTTGGGTACAGAGCAGCAAATGTTAAAACTGAACTATATATGCAATTGCCTCAAAGGGCATCTTAAAATCAGCACGAAGTTCAAACTATCACCAGGCAATGTTTGTTCATTTAACTTTAATTATTTTCTCCTTGAGAGTGGTACTAATGAAACTGAATATCTTTCATGGTTTCGAAGGGCTGTTTGAATGGTCTGTAAACAGAACTAAGGGTAGACAAGAGATCTGGCTGAGCCAGGGGGTTGCTAGGTGATGCAGAATGTAAACTCACAAACTTGTTAAGGTTTCCCCTTGCTTTCATGCCACTTTCACACACTCTCAAAAGTTTTGAGAATTGATTTTTCAGGTGGCCATTAAAAAAAAGACCCCACCCCCTTCCTTCGAAATTCATTCCCCCAGATGATCTGCCAGATTCAGAAAAGAAGAAATGCGTCTTTGGATGTAACCAGGGAAACTTTTGCTTTGACATAAACACAGAATCATGTATTTTATGAATGCCCGCAATTTCAGACACAAGTCCACAAAGGTGGATTTTTGAATTTCAAAAAGACATTTCTAATCTTATCTTATTCAACATGGGATAAAATTAAGAGTTCCTTCCAGAAAAAAAAAAGGTGATCACAGCTTGGAGGATTGGGGGCACAAAAACCAAAACCCCATGGCAAATACCTCAGCACAGATTATCTTTGTGACAAGCCTTTCCGTTCAGCCACACATCTTTCCCGTGGCCTACACCAAGTCTGACTGCCTGTAAGGCTTCTTCCCCTGGTCCCCTCCTCCAAGCTCCTTTTTAAGTAGCTGATCAGAGATTGTCCGGTAAGAGCACTTTATTAGATCATCAGCCAGAGGGGTTCACAAGTACTGAGAGCAATGGGCTCAAATGCGGCACATCAGTTTTAATAGACCAGGGGCTACTAGTAAACTGCAGATACTGCTGAGAACTTTCCATGCACTGAACTCTTGAAAAAGCACCGTCTCTCCAGCTTAAATGCAGCTGCCTCTTTCAATGCCGCAAATGGGTAAATTTGACAAAAAAGCCACCATTAAGACTACATGAAAGGCTCAAGACAACATCCTTTCAATGCTTTGTACTTCAGTAATCAGATGTACTTACTCACCCCCTCCCCCAAACCCGATCAAGAACTATTTCTGAATGGTAGGAAATAATTCCACTTTGTACATCTTTTAGTTAATCAAGACTTTCTATTCAGCAATTTGACCTTTTGTTCAAAACAGGATTATCAGTTTTTTCGCCAGTTACCAAGGGCGACTCGCATGGTGAACATAATTGCAATAATTTGCAAAACACCATGGCAACCCACATTACAACTAGGTAAATACTGGGCTTTTGTGCTACATTGTTATTTTCAGAGATGCTGAAGTCAAAGAACGAATGACAAATGAACACAAAATTTATATTTGCTTTGTCTCAAAAGAGAAGAAAATTGATAACAAGAATTGGGGGGAAACCGACTACAGCTGTAATTTCTAACTTGATTAATTAGGATGGTAACAGTCCTTAACAGTATATTCAACAAACAGCCCTGACTTCGTCTCTCCACCCACCTCTCTCTATACCACTACCACTATCCCCCCCCCCCCAGACAAATTTTTTCAGCCTGGAGAACAAACATCCCCCATTTGCTCTTTTCTTCAACTTAATGGAACCCTTAATTGCAGAATATTGTTCTCTTGCTCTTCAGGGCAGTGAAAATGAAAAGAAAGGAGGAGAGTGCCAGGGCAGACAGGGAGCTACAGTCATTTTCCCCTGCCTCTTCTGGACACCCCAGGCTCAGTGATGAGACGGCATTTTTCTGGTCTCAGCAGCTGTTTCGTAGCAGACAATAAAGTACAAACTATTTAGCTTTGCAGAAAAGCACTTCTTTCCTCTTGGCAATGCAACAAGGTAAGTCTACACACTGAGATGAAGTTTCCTAATTCCAATGCCAGGATATAAGATGAGAAAATAATGTTAATGAAAAAGCCATACATTTTCCCCGCAAATAATGATTACATGTGGTTCTGTCCAAAGAGCGGTTGAAATGCATGTGTTTGCTATCTGAGGAAGATGTTCAATGATACACCAGTGTGCTGAGAACCACTTTATACTCAGAGAGAGCCCAATGCATAAAGCAATCTAAAAATATAAAGTCAGTACTCAGAAATTAATACAAAAATTAAAACCACATTTTGATAAAACATAATCTCAAAAATAGTATTATCTTTCCTGTAATACATGTGGATTCCAAAAGTTGTATCAGAATTGTTTTGGTCAGGTATGAAGGATAGGTTCTATTTTACAGTAAAGGGACAATTTTTTTCCAAAAGGCATACATTCTGTTATACGGGCTAGCTTTTTGGAAATGATCACAATTGACTTTCCCATGAAAATGTAATGTTTTACGATGAGACGAGAAAAACGCACACAGAAAGGGCTTGCAGAAGTTATACTGCTGAGATCTGAAAAAGAAGCTCCAGATGCACTCCACACAGCCCAGCCTGCTTTCCTCCGTCTGCCTTATAACGAGGCAGAGCAAAAGGAGTTTCTCCAGGGATCTGCGTATTTCCACTAACTTTTGAAAAATCAAATGAACCTGATACTATAATGAGTCCGTTCTTATTTTGTCAGAGCTGAAAACTCCCAGACAGATCTTGAAGATTCAGCTTAGAGAAATCACAATATAACATTCTTCAGAATATGCCTTTGAAATTACAGATACTGTGATTTCTCTGGAGGAGTAGAAATCAAAAGAATGTGACACGTTAACTCCTCAGTTGGTGCCAATCTCTTTATACTTGGAAAATATATTTTGTTTTCTGGCTTAATTCATTTCGAATTTACCACACCTGTATTAAAGTACATTCTTATCAAAAGTCCAAATGTTAAGAGGAAATGTATCCTTTAATGCCAAACAATAAAGGGTTGAACAAGCTTTCAGTACTTTTCAAATAGACTTGACATTAGACCATAAAGCGGGCATAAACTCCCCATGACACTTGAACTTCTTTAAGAAGCCTAAATGAGCCCTAACCAGTTTGGCTCAGTGGATAGAGTGTCCACCTGCGGACTGAAGGGTCCCAGGTTCAATTCCGGTCAAGGGCATGTACTTTGGTTGCTGACACATTCCCAGTGGGGGGGGGGGGGTGTGCATGAGGCAGGTGATTGATGTTTCTCTCTCATCGATGTTTCTAACTCCCTATCTCTCTCCCTTCCTCTCTGTAAAAAAATCAATAAAATATATTAAAAAAGAAAAGAGGCCCAAATAAAATATTTTCTTTTTTAAAGTATATTTTTATTGATTTCAGAGAGGAAGGGAGAGGGAGAGCGAAATAGAAACATCAATGATGAGAGAGAATCATTGATTGGCTGCCTCCTGCATGCTCCCCACTGGGGATGGAGCTCACAACCTGGGCATGTGCCCTTGACCGGAATCAAAACGAGGACCCTTCAGTCCACAGGCATCACTCTATCCACTGAGCTAAACCAGCCAGGGCCCAAATGAAATATTTTATAATCTATCTGGAATGTTTCCACTTATAACATTTTACCTAGTACACTTGATCCCTCCTGTCCCAACCTTTTGTTGCTTCTGTTCCAGTATTTGTTTGTTTTTCCTTTCCTCCTCTGTCCCCTCTTCCCCACTTTGGCCAACTGGGTAGGATGCTTCTTGACTTTTATTTGAGAATTGCAACATCCAACCCTCTATAATATCAATAAATTACCCAAATCCCAAAATCAAGAACGGCAAATACCTAGCAAGTGACTGCATTCCATCTCCAATTTCCTCCCCAATGGCCCATATAAGATGAGAGCCGGCACTCATTATGAAACCCACCTGCTATCCCTGCTCCAAATCCTCCTTGCTCTAGAATTCTCAACTCTAGCTGCACACTGAAAGCACCAGAGAGCATTATAACACCAATTGCTGGGCACCACTCCAGAGTTTCTGATTCAAATGGTCTTGGGGTAGGGCCTAAGAATTTGCATCTCTAACAAGTCTCAGGTGAGACTGCTGCTGCTGGCCTGGGGACCATGCTTTAAGAACCACGGGTCTGGGGTACAAAATAAAGAACTGGGATTTTAAAAAAGCAACCTGAGTGATTCTAATGTGTGGCCACAGCCGAGATCCACTGTCCATATGATTCTCATTGTCTCTTGTTCAAAGAAAACTACTGGTTACTATCTTCTGAAGAATGAACTTTGAAAATAGACTTGTACTAAAAAAAAAAAATCTCAACTCTTTCTCATTCAATATTTACTCTTTATTTAGATATGGTTATGTGGTTCTCTTTTACAGCAAACCCTCAAACTGGACTTAATTCTATTAAAAGAACTAACTATCTTAGCTGGTTGCTCAGTGGTTAGAGCGTCGGTCTTAGCCTGACGACTGAAGGGTCACGGGTTCAATTCTGGTCAAGGCACGTACCTCGTTGCAGGCTCCATCCTCAGCCCTGTAGGGGTGCATACAGGAGGCAACCAATCTATGTGTCTCTCACAGCGATGTTTCTCTCTCTGTCTCTCCCCCACCCTTCCACTGTCTCTAAAAAAATCAACAGAAAAAATATCCTCTGGGGAGGATTTACAACAACAACAAAAAAGAACTTCCAATTTCTACATAGTTTACATCATGTATGCAGCTTAGTAACATACTTCCTTTAAAGAAACCAATAAACAAAGAGCCTTACTCTAATGATAACAATCTAGTCCTACAATATGAAGTGTGCTTTGCTTAGGAACACAGAATTTTAGGAGTGTTGGTGGAAATAGTGTCTATGAAAACAAGCACAATTACATTTTTTTACTTGACAAGTAATCTGAAATAATAAATCAGAATCCTAAATTTTAAAGTTGGAAGGGACTTTAGAGCTCTAGTTAATGTTTCATATTCTGAGAAAAATGAAGCCCAGGAAAAAGTATAGTCCTTGTGCACTCTCAGGGCCTTTAGGAGCAGGGCCACCCAGGTTCTGAACTTCTAGTCCAGCACTCTACATCCTACACCTACTCTGCTTAATGCACAAGCCAGTGGCTGTATGTTGTTCGTGAGCACTTGGAATGTGCTAGTCCAAATTGAGATGTTACAAGTATAAAATAAACAAAGACTCAGTTCCAAACAAAATAATATAACTTATTGACATTTTTAATATTCATTATAGATTGAAATATTTTGGATATAATGGGTTAATCTATTATTGACTACTAGAGGCCCGGTGCACAAAAATTTGTGCACTTGAGGGCGGGGTTCCCTCAGCTCGGCCTGTGCTCTCTCGCAGTCTGGGACCCCTCAGGGGATGTCCACCTGCTGGCTTAGACCTGCTCCCCGGGGGGATTGGGCCTAAGCTGGCAGTCAGACATCCCTCTGGAAGCCCGGGAGCCCTCAGGGGATGTCCACTTGCCAGTGGGGAGCAGGCTTAAGCTGCAGTTGGACATCCTTAGTGGTGCTGAGGAGGTGGGAGAGGCTCCCACTGCCACCACTGTACTGGCAGCCATCAGCCTGGCTTGTGGCTGAGCAGAGCTCCCCCTGTGGGAGTGCACTGACCACCAGGGGCAGCTCTTGCATTGAGAATCTGCCTACTGGTGGTCAGTGTGTCATAGTGACCAGTCATTCCTAGTGGTTCTGCTGTTAGGATCAATTTGCATATTACCCTTTTATTATATAAGATTTCTCCCTTTGTTTTTAAAAATACAAATGGGAATGTATCATATACAATTCCAAACCTTGCCATTTTTGCTCAACAGTAGAGAAAATTATACCTTATAAGTACATGTAAGACCTGTAATGTTCTTTTTAATGGCTGCACAGAATCCTATTTTCTATTGTAATCCTTCAACAAATCCTCTTCTGATCAATAATTAGGTTGTTTTTGCTCTCTTACTATTAGTAATGCTTCAAGGAATATCCCCATACAGTAATTTGGCAACATCTTCAAGGTACTGTACATCTGGAAGGAGAGATACCCAAATTGGAATTGCTGAGTCGTATGTTCTCTTAAAAATTTGACAGGTGCCCTGACTGGTTTGGCTCAGTGAATAGGGTGTCGGCCTGCGGATTGATGGGTCCCAGGTTCAATTCTGGTCAAGGGCATGTACCTTGGTTGCGGGCACATCCCCAGTAGGGAGCGTGCAGGAGGCAGCTCATCGATGTTTCTCTCTCATCGATGTTTCTAACTCTCTATCCTTCTCCCTTCCTCTCTGTAAAAAATCAATAAAAAAAAAAAAATTCACAGGTGTCGTCAAAATTGAAGTCCAAAAAGAGCATAACAATTTTCACACCTGCTAACAGTATATGGAAATACTACTTTCCCTACACTACTCATTACCTAACTTTTGGATCTTTGTCATTCTGATAGTACCTATGTTTATTAGCCATTTTCATTTCCTTCTCCATGAATTACCTGTCCCTGTCCTTTACCCATTTTTCTACTAGATTATTGGTCTTTTCCCCCTTGATGTGCAAGAACACTTTCTGTGTGAATGAAATTAGCCCTTTATTTGTTTCATCGGTTGCAAATACATTCCTTACATCATCATTCCTCTTTTGATTTTATGTAGTCTGTGCGTGTATGTGGAATTTTTTGAACCTTCAGAAATTTTTACTTCTAAATTTGTAGTCAAATTAATCATTATTTTCCCTTTTCAGATTCTGAATTTTGTGATGTTTCAAGAAGTCTTCCCAAATCCAACATTATTAAAATATATATTACTTTTATAGTTTCATTTTCTAACGTTAAATTTTTTATCCACCTGGAATTTGTTTTAATGTAGGGAGCAAGGAAAAAAATTCAACTGTATTTTTTCTCCCAGATGACTATTTCCTACTGACATAAGCCACTCCCTTATATAATATTAAATGCAACTTTTAAGTCTACTTCTGGACTTTCTATATTGTTTCAATTAAAATTAGGAGAGCACCAAAATATTTTAATTACCCTAAACGTCCTAAAATTTTAATAACTGGTAGGCCATCTTCCTTGTGGAAATTTACCTGTGAATTATTTTTTTTCTTATCTAATCACAATAGCTAATACTCCCAAAACTGTTTTTTTAATTAAGATTTTTGTTGGGCTGCCTCCAGCATTGGATTTCCCAAGAATCTAGGGCCTATGGGTCCAAGCCACCACAGGATCTCTACAACTGGAAACATCTATAAATATAAAAGGGTAATATGCTAATTAGACTGGATGTCATCCTGGAGTCTTTCCTGATGAAGCTGGGGCCAGAGGGAAGCCCCTCCGGGTCCTGGGTGTCTGTGGGTGGCCCGAAGGAAGCCAGGGTCCCGTGTGCCCGAGGGAAGCCGTTGCCGGCATCTGGGGCAAGGAAGGCCTATTCTTGCACGAATTTTTGTGCATCAGGCCTCTAGCGTAATTATATTAAAATCACTATAGACCTTTGGTGCAAAATGCCTAAAATCAACTTCAGGGTTGAAGGTAATTTAAGGATATTAAATGGTTGACTAAATACTAAAATGGTTCCCTTTATATTGGGAATTAGTCCTCTTGAAAGCTCCCCTACCTAACAGTCTCCTTACTCAATCACTTCTCCTGGCTCTGCCTTTAAAAAGAAGGGGTCAGTGTGGGGGGGAGGCGGGCATATGTAATATTTTCAACAATAAAGATTTAAAAATAAATAACTAAATAAAACAAAAAAGCAATATATGAAGTTGAAGAGATTTCAATTTTAGTATCCTCAGTCTCTTCTTTCATAAAAAAGAGGTTATACCAGGCTAGGTGGTTGTTGTAAGGTCTGTTCTAGCACAGGAATCCTCTAATTCTAGGACCTGATTTTTTTAAATGAATATGAGGTTTCCTCTAAGTCTTCATGACTTAGCCACAACTGAGGTTAGGAAAATATACAAATGTTCCTATCACTGAAAGTATTTCCTCATAACAAAATCTTATTACTCTAACATTATTAAATTAGGACTGGATGTTATTACCGTTTTCATTCAACTGCCCCTGGCTGAACAGTATACCTCAGTGAGTGTCTAGAGTAGTAGTTCTCCAAGCGTGGTCCCCAGACCAACAGCATCAGCATCATCTGGTACCGTATTAGACATGCAAATTCTCAGGTTCCACTCTAGACCTAGAATTGGACATTTTGGGGTGGCACCTAGCAATCTGTGTTTTAGCAAGTCTTCCATGATGTGGCTGTGAAAAATGGGCATGCATTTACATAAATAATGTGGTTTTTTGTTTTGTTTTGTGAATCCTCATCTGAGGATATTTTACATTGATTTTTTTTAGAGAGAGAGGAAGTGAGGGGGGAGAGATGGAGAGAGAAATATTGATGTGAGAGAAATATATCGATTGGTTGTCTCCTGCACGTGCCCCGACCAGGGCCGGGAATCAAGCCTCCAACCAAGGTATGTGCCCTTGACTGGAATCAAACTCAGGATCCTTCAGTCTGTGGGTCGATGCTCTATTCCAAATAAGATTTAACAAGTATAAATCATGAGGCTAAATAGTACGCGCTATGAAGTTGTAAGACAGATAGAAGCCAGGCGAAGGCACAGTACTAGAATGACAGAAGTCTAAATATTTTATATATATAAAATCAGCTACTGATCCTGACATTTGCCAAAGCCCCAAATGCTTTATGCCCTTCTGAATACTTACATTACTCAGGCTGCCGTGCCTCCATGGATGCTGAGATAATCTTAGGTATGCCCGTCCCTTCACTAGTCCACTGCCCCACGGATTCCACTCTGGGGCATATGAGACACAGATGGGAAAAGATTTTCTTTAGCTCCTCACCTGATGTTTTCCATAATAAAACTAAAGAACTTGACTTTGTTGCACTAATACAGTCGAAAGCCTAAAATGGGGCTGGAGTTGGTCATTAATTCACTGAGAACAGAGAAGTCTCTACCTAATCAACTCCCCTTCCCTGAGTACATGCTTGGAAGGCCTCATATATTAAAAGCCAGCAGAGAGAGAGAGATACATTTCTATACACTGGACTTCAAACTATCACCGAGGAAGGAAAGTTTCCTGTAACAGAATAGATTTTATGAATTCTATGGAGATGAGAGGTCTGAGATATTCTGCGAACTGGCCACAAACCTTAACATAATTATTGTACATATTTTCCATACCAGTATGAAAGGAAGAAGACTCTCCACTCTACTGCTAAAATTACAGTATCACTAGCACATTAATGATGACAGAGGTATGTGGTCCAGGTAGGTGGAATGGGAATATAGCTATTCATGCCTGGCAAATTGATTCCCTAAGCAGAAAGGGTCTGGCCTTCATCTAGTCCAGCTTCTATCCTAGCTGCCTATACTAGGAACATCATGCCTGAAATAGCATTTGAAGTGACTTTTAAAATGAAAATCTCCTGAGTGAGTTGTATTTTTCACATATTTATATGAATTCAATGGAATGGTTGAATAATCAAATCAAACATTTACTAAAGACAAACAGCACACTGGGTCTGTATTTAAAAATATATTTTCCATTGTCTCTTGGGGAATGAATATTTTTATGTGGGAGACCTGGAGTGCAAGAGATTGACTTTAAGTGTCAGAGGCCCAAAGGTATTATTGTAAAAGACTAAAGAATATTTTGAGGATGGAGGAAAGAAGGGAAGAGGTAGAAGGAAGACAGAAAAAGCCAGTCCCTCTGTCCCCAGGGGCTGGGATCCTATCACTCAGCTTTGAGCTTTTTGGCCTAGCACAGTGTCTGAGGCACTGCAGGAGCTGAAGAGATGTTCTTTTAAATTTAAACTGATGGGATCAAACTCGAAAATATCACCCTTTGAATGGCTAAACACTTCAGTTCCCCTCAGGGTGGGTTGCCTATGAGACTGCAAAAGTCCTTCCCTTGCAGAAGGAAGGTAAAGCTCTGTGACCAAGGAGAACTAACTCGAAGCTCTCCCCTCACCTCACCTCACTAGCTTCAGGAGCCACATCGCTTGGGCAGACTTCTTCACCTCCTTGGACTATTGCAAATACCACCTACCCCCTTTCTTTCATGGGATGATACAATAAGCATCATGTGGAACCAATGTCTTAAAATTGTCAAGACTTGTGAACAAGTGATATTCTCAGGTCCTCGTTCCTGACAATACACAGCACAGCATTATTAGAGGGCCTTTTTCTTGAAGGGATATTTAAATGATTTCATCAAATACCGTGGAGCCATTGCTCAGTAATGGGTTACTTAGGGATTATGATGTGATTCATTTTCCTTGGAAAATGGAAAACAACACAACTTCTCTACGTCCCTTCAGAGCAGACAACTCCATAATGATTGCATTAATTAAATATTGAATAGATAAGCAAAAGATTGCTGGCTAATGAAAGATAAATCTCAAGTGAAATTACATTTGCAGAAGAAAGATTATACTTGGAGTTTAAATAGTGCTCGCCGTCCATTGTCTTGGGGGTAGCCGGGCTTTTCTGCTGGAAATCTGAGTTTCCAGAGAATTCAAAGACATTGTTGTTACTCTCTCGCCAACTCTCAACATATATGCCTTTGGGAAGTAACGCCACATTTCAAGTTGTTTTTAGTTTTAAACCCCAGGATGAACTGAGTTCCATCACACAATGAGCAGTTTATAAACTATTTGCAAAGTATGTAAGCCTTGTCTGAAAACCCCCAAAACAATCCAGAACAATATCTATGCTGACCAAAGAATGCAAATACGAGAGCATAAAAAAACAATAATAAAAAAAAGAAAATATGAGAACACAACAACCTTCCACTAAAAACCCCATGCGGCTCTGTTTGCCCATGAAGAGAAGTCCAGCATTATTTAACCTTTTCCCTAACATGGACAACATTAAAAACACTTTGCTTATGAATTTAGAAGACTAAAAGTTAAGCTTGACCTGGAAATGCCACAGAGGACCACCATTATGTTCATAATTCAACGTTGTGTTATTCAATGCAACCTAAGGGGTAGCTTTTGTAGGCAAAAATATGAACTACACGTTTCTGAAAGGTCATGGGAACACTAAGGAGACAAGGATAAAGTGAATTAGTGAGAAATGAATTCAATGCCGATTTTTACATTTAGTTTCTTACTAACAAGGAACCATCTCTCAGAAATGGCAAGCTCTAACATTAAAATAACATGCTAAATATTACATCTAACAGTTTGGATTTCTCCCTCCACAGAGTATATGAAAAGTTCTCATTTCCCTCTGTGCGCACACTTTGCTGTTCGCTTTAAAAAAAAAAAGTAATTTCATGAAAATGCATTTTCCTTCTGATTAAAACTCCAGTGACTCAACAGATATAGAAAAGTAGAATCTATGAGCGTTGAAAAAGGTTTAGCTTGATATTATATCAAGTATATTTTCATTGCCTTTAAAATATATATTTTCAAGGTCAGTATAAATGTTAACGTAAATTACTACTTTAAAAAGGGCATGCATGTATTTTTTGGATAAAACAAAATCTCATATTTTGTAAAGATTTCATATATTTAAAGAATACAGAAAGTCATTTCAAGTAGAAAATTAGCTTACATTCTTTCTGAAGAACAAAAACATTAAATTAAAACTTCAAGGCCAAGGAGATGCACAGGAAAGAGCAGGTCCTTATAATGGTGTCGGGGAGCCAGAAAGAATGGTACAAATGAAACTAGACTTCTTCGAATAACTGTAGGTCAAAAAGCACACTTCCAAGCTAAACACTTTGTGGAATAAATAAAAACAATGAGTGTAATGTCACAATTCATTAAAAAAAAACCTGGAAGATGGTCTATGCATATTTTTTAAAATTCACTAAATTGAAAAGAAGAACAATAATTCATCTTATTGCCCAACCTACTAAAATTTTCAAGAAAATACTGAATACATGATAAATAAGTAATATTTTAAAATGTTAAAATATTAAGTCTCCTATACAAATTTCAAGAAACAAAATAAGCCTGGATGGCGTAGCTCAGTGGATGAGCGTCAACCCATGAACCAGGAGGTCATGGTTTGATGTCCAGCTTGCAGGCTCAATCCCCAGTGTGGGGCATGCAAGAGGCAGCCAATCAATGATTCTCTCTCATCATTGATGTTTCTCTCTCTCTCACTCTCTGAAATAAATAAAAAAATCTTGAAAAAAAGAAACAAAAAGTTTTATTGATATACTATATAAATAAGGATGAAAAATGTAAATTTAACTGTTCAAAGTATTTTGTTTACTTTATCTTCATAGTCAAACAATTAGGTTATAATCTGTTAATATTTTAAATCAAATGGAAAAATTATTTTGCCATTAAAAAGTACATTTGGGCAAGTCTAGTCTATTTTATTAATCTATTTTAAAATAATTTAAAAATAAGAAGTATGAAGATAAAAATCTTAATATGCAGTTTGGTAAAGTTCAAGTCAATCTTTGAACAACACATTTATCTATCCAGTAAAGCTTGTGTTAATGCAATGTAAGAGTTTGGCAAATTCAACTTTAATGGAGCATAAAAGTGCTTTTGCTTGAAAGTGAGATCATTTTTAAAAATTCAAAGCATGATCACTTTTTCTTTTTTCATAGGAACAATCTGATACAAGCAGCAAAGCTTAAATAAACTAGAAACATTTCAAATGATCCATAAAGGATTAATAAGCACTGCAGGAAGTCCTATAGGCTCAGCGTATACATTTTCCATCTTTCCCACCTATGATGGGCATGATATGAAATTCTAAACAGAAGTGAAGTTTCAAAGTCCCTGAATGTTAAAGGGCTGTCGTGTTGAGGTGACAGTTAGCAACCCAGGGCTCTCTAATTGGAAATGGATCAAGATGGTGATGATATTAGGACAAGAATCATTCCAATTGGGATATTTAATTCTCAATTAAAAAGGTCTTCTTGCTGAGGGTAATAACCAGTGGTCAGAAGCAAAGCTAAGGCAAAAGGAGAAGTGGTAAGCTACAGGCCACTAATACAACAAGAACAAAATGACAGCTATTATTTTAGCAGAGATAATCTATGCTGAAACACAAAACACACAAGTACACAATTTCTTTCAATCCAATTTTCTTGTCTCCCCACTGATTTCTGTGATTACCACAGAAAGCAGTGTTCTAAGCACATTTCTCAACTGAATTCTCAATCAATAATAGTAAAAAATTCAGATGGAAGACATGGCATGTATTATGGCATTAGTAACTGTTTGTAAAATAGGCTGAACTTATCAATATGCACAGAAGTTGAGAAGAAGAAACCTCTCACATACTTAAAACACCATGTTTTTGTTACCCCGAAGCTCAGTCACATTGCCTGTATTCATCAAATTGAAATTCTGTTCATTTTAGGTTGTGTAATCTTCTTACCAATCCTCATAACTACTAATTCTTTAAGAATATACGTCATAAAAAATTCCTGCTTTATGTTAAAATGTAAACAGCCCCCCAAAAGTACAAAGGTCTATTTTCTATGAAACATAAAATGCCAAATTTTCCTTATCCATATGCACAATTAATTATAACTTGGCACAGGGTTCTAAGTTGAAGTAAGGCTACAGATTGTTAGTAAGAGCTCAGGTTTACTACTTGAGTAAACACTCAGAGAGAGGCAAAAATATTCCCTAGTTTTTATACAAACTTTAGAACGTGCATATTTTTCAACCTCCGGTGCTTTAAAAGTTCCTTGACAGAAGAATCAATTATTCATGCTACTATAATCAGATTTACTCTCTTAAAATGAAATTCAAATACTGAATGACAAGAGTGACATTTAACAATACCAATGAATGTAGGGCTCAACCAAAGCTTAAAAACAGATACACAAAATACAGAATTTGTCTCAAGTAAACAGTGTATCAGCCACGTCCAAGAATACAGAGAGCCCTTTCTAAGGCTTTGGCTATTTTATTGCTAATTCACATTACCATTAGCAGATGGGTAAAAGAAATAAAAGTCTTCCACAGTGATAAATTTAATCACTTATTGAACACTTATTTAGTTCTTTGGATTTTCTAAAACTTAAAAGAGTAGGATGCAAATTGTCATTCTTATGTGGAAGAAGCTTCGTTTATATATATAATTGATATTTTTACAGAGAGAAAGGGAGAGGGAGAGTTAGAAACATTGATGTGAGAGAAACACTCATCAGTTGCCTCCTGCACACTCCATATTGGGGATGGAACCTGCAACCAAGGTACATGCCCTTGACCGGAATCGAACCCAGGACCTTCCAGTCTGCAGGCCAATCCTCTATTTACAGAGCCAAACCGGTTAGGTCTGGAGGAGGTCTTGAAAAGAGGGTATGTATGGGTTTTGAACTGGGGGTCCAAATTTAAATCTCAGCTCTACAATGGTTTGTCTTTAACAATGGCTGAGTTGCTTACTATCAGATTCAGCTTCTTGATTTGTAAAAAATGAAAATATAACTCGCACCACACAGGGTTGCTACAAAAATTAAACGATGCCATGTAGGTAAAATAAGTGTTAGACAGCTCAGAAAAGATTAGTCTTTCTTCTCATGTTCTCCAGAAATCTACAACCTTATTGGGAACAAATTCATTATTTTCCAAATAAAAGAATATACCTAACAAGAGGTTGTATTAAAGACATTGTGGGAGAAAGGGTATACATTCAAAGTTCTCTACGACTCCAAAGGGAGATAAAAACCTTCCACAGCTGTAATGTCAATAACAGATGTGCTAGAATTGAGATAGGCTTGGGTTCTAAAGACTGAGAACTGAAACGGATTGAAATGGCAACTGGGTGAGGACAATACTGACAGTTGTAAGAAAATAAGCAGGTCTGTCTGGAGGGGTAATAATTTGGACAGTCTCCCTGAATGGGAGAGTCTATGGAGAAGGAAAGTTGGATTATATAATGTCTCAAATGCCAGAATAGAGAGTTTGGCTATAATGATGATTAAATTGAATTAAACCACTGCAGCACCCAAGAGTGTGTATAAATTGTGTCCATTATATTCTAGAGTTCATTATAAAAGAGGATAGAATGCTACCTATGGAGCTATGGTCAAAAAACTGTCCAAATCCATTTGGCTTAAATCTAATATAATCTAATCCACAAAGGGAAACCATGATTTAAAAATAGGAGTTCAGAAAAACAAAAATTAAAGCTGAACATTTTGAAGACATGAGATTGAGTCATCAAGTACAGAGCTCGAGGAAATGAAAGGGATATATGAGTGATATTTACAAATATTAAAAAAAGAAAAGTATAAAAAAGTGGCTGTATTCATTTAATGTTCAACACGGGTGCACAGCAGGCAGGAAGGCCTGGAATGGAGAACGTTTAGATTAGCCGTGGGGAAAAACTTCTGAATGTGGAGCTTGTAAGAACTAGAAGACAGCCCAGCAAGAGACTGCAGCAGTACCATTAATGCAAAATATTCAAAAGACTTTCAAAAGCACAGTGGCAGAAAGATAGATTTTTCAAGATGCACTGTTTTCGCCTGGCTGACCTGCAGACGACATGTTAGCACTACAATTTATGACTTTTGGATTAAAGCTGGGGGGGTGTCCTTCCAGACATGGAGAGCCCCTAATGACAGTGCAGCTTCAAAACCGCACAGTGATCAAGAGTTACTGAACTAAGAAAAACCTCGGCAAGTACTCCCTCAATTATTTCGGCCCTTGGGCATTTCGATGGGAAACCATTCATTGATATTATTCTTTTTCCAGCATTCATTTTATAGAATATCAAGACAGAGTCAAATGTTGACTTACTATGGTAAATAGAGGGGAAAAAAGCCTGCTTTGATTTCCTTTCCTTTATTACCACCTTGGTTTTGTGTTTTAGAATGTCGATTATGTTTGAAAAGAGGCTGGAGGACGGGAGGCAGGCTCATCCCTTCAATGAAGACAAAAGACAGCAGCTATTTTATTCTGCTGTGTGAGTGTTATCCTCCCCCCCTTAATTCTCTCACTATCATATTAAACTGTGATTTTCAACAGCAGCCTGAAAAAGTTATTATATTTTACTTGTTATTCTAAAAGAATTAATAGGCAAATATAGGGACAGGATAAAAATAGGGCAAAAAAATGTTTTTGTACTCTTAGACCAGCTAAAATGTTCAGAGTATAAAATAACTAGAAAGGCAAACTGTTAGGTATTCACAAGGAAAATGTGAATGTTTTCCCAAAGGCATTATTAACAATTAATAATCATTACACTGGTGCCTTGTTTACCTGACCTTGTGTAAATTCAGCAGCCTGGTAATTAGACCCATATTTTGCACATTTGTATATTTCCATGCATAGATTTGACTCATTCATTCATCCATTAAAATTTGCTTGACAGACGTAGATGGATAATCAAGCTACAATTTGTATTTACTGGATTATGGAAAATTGCCCAAACTGTTAAGTTCAAGGAAAGCACATTCTTGTCTCTCTTGTGACTGATGTAAAAGCAATTACACATCAGCGGATTGCCCCAAAGCTCTCAAAGCAGTGGCACCGCTTTTGCAATCTGGGGTCTTTAACGGCATCTTTCTTTCTATGGAGACTGAACATGGAGACTGTTTAAAGATTAACTCTAGCCCTAACTGGTTTGGCTTAGATGCAGCATCGGCCTGCGGACTAGACTGAAGGGTCCTGGGTTCAATTCCAGTCAAGGGCACATGCCGGGGTTGCAGCTCGATCCTCAGTGGGGGGCATGCAAGAGGCAGCCGATCCATGATTCTCTGTCATCATTGATGTTTCTCTCTCTCTCCCTCCCTCTCCCTTCTTCTCTGAAATCAATAAAAGTATATTTTTAAAAAGATTAATTCTAACAGTGGAAAGGAAATATCCCTGTGCAAGTAAGTTTAGAATTTAATTCATTACACTGTAATTTCACGTAAAAAATGAAGTTCTGACCAACCTTCTATATCCCAAATAAACAATGCAGCTTCATTCCACAAAGGTAGCATTGGCATTGGAAGTTTTGAAAAGGAGAAATAAGGCAACTTTTTTTGGAATAGATTTATGATGCATACTTCTCCCCTCCTTCCCCTAGAAGACCAGTATCAACAAAACCTGAGCAAACCTCTTCCTACCAACAATCAACGAGAAACAAAAGCACGGTGTATGATTTTATTAATGCAGTTTTATGCAAAGAAGCAGAACGCATTTTAGTGCTAACCACTTCCTAAATTGAGATGCTAAGTACTCGCCGAACATGCTGCCATATGGACCTGCATTTTACACTATGGCATTTATTTTGCTTTGGCAGTCACTAACTAAAGCATCGCTATTACATGTTTTCTGGTCCAAAGTACAGTACTTCTTTTACACAGCTAAAGATTCAACAATTTTGCTGTCTTAAATCCATTTCTTCGAACTGCTTATTTTGATTGTCTACTTTAGAAGAAAAGGAGTGATTCCTGACTTTAAAAAAATGTGTGTGTACAACCTGCATTATCAGAATTTTTAAAACTTCTTATATAATAAAATTTTATAAAAATATACATAGCCTTGGCTGGTATTTCTCAGTGGTTAGAGCACCAGTCTACACACTGAAGGGTCTTGAGTTCGATGCCCAATCAGGGCACGTGCAGCAGGCAGCCAATTGATAGTCTCTCTCTCATAGATGTGTATATATCTCTCTCTTTACCACCCCCTCTTGCCTCCCTTCCACTCTCTAAAACTCAACGGAAAAAATATCCTCAGGGTGAGGACTAACAAAATAAATAAAACAAAAATATACATGAAGATACAACTATACATTTTATATATATTTTGCTATGGATATTTAGCTCCACAGCTAATGCATCTGATTTTTTTTTTAACATTACCAAAACCTAACTGGTTTCTTCCTAACATTTCATCTTTTCTTCCCACAAAACAAACCTTAACCACCATGATGGATGTCAGATATTAACTTCTGTGGTAAGGGCCTGTAGTCACCTAAAAGATCACTAAAGAGCCAGGTAAAGCGTTAGTTTAGAAAATGAGTTCTAACAGTCCACATGTTTATAAACACAGAAATGAGTATTCAGATGCTTCCAAGTGTGTGTGACTTCACAGTAAACTGAGTGTCTGCTGAATCCATGCCATTGTAATAGGCATTTCAGGGGTCTTGTGCCAAGAAAACATGGTCCTGGCAGTTTAATATGATAAAACAACTTTGATTTTTAAATTAAATCTATTGAGGTGACATTGTTAATAAAGCCATACAGGTTTCACATGCACACCTCTATAGCACATCATCTGTATATTGCACTGTGCACTCACCACCCAAAGTCAAGTTTCTTTCTGACCTCATTTATCCCCACTTTGCCTTCATCTATCTTTTCCCAATCTCCTTTCCCTCTGGTAATCAGTATGCTGTTGTCTGTGCCTATGAGATTTTTTTTCTTAATCTTTTCACCTTTTTCACCCAGCCCCCAACCCTCCACTCCTCTGACAGCTGTCAGTCTGTTCTCTGTATCTATGAGTCTGTTCCTATTTTGTTTGTTAGCTTATTTTGCTCATTAGATCCCACATTTAAGTGACATCAGATGGTACTTATCTTTCTCTGACTGGCTTATTTCACTTAGCATAACACTTTCAAGGTCTATGCATGCTATTGCAAAAGATAAGATTTCCTTCTTTTTTATGGCCAAGTAGTATTCCATGGTGAAAATGTACCACAGCTTTTTATCAACTCACCTACTCATGGACACTTAGGCTGCTTCCTAATCTTGGCTATCCTATCTAATAAAGAGGGAATATGTTAATTGACCCTCACACCATTACAAAGATGGTGGTGCCCACAGCCAATAAGGAGGGAATATGCTAATTAACTGTCCCCCCTCAAAGATGGCAGCAACCACAGCCAATAAGGAGGGAATATGCTAATTGACCATTGCACCCTCAAAGATGGTGGCTCCCACAGCCACAAGATGGCGGTGCCCAGTTCCCTCAGCCCCCCCGTGTGCCTGCCTCCAGAATCTCCCACTCACCTGAGCCTCCCAGCCACCCAGAGCTGGCAGCAGCACAGGTGTGATGGGAGGGGGGGTGTCGCCTCCCAACCCTGAGGGCTTCTGGACTGTGAGAGGGGGCAGGCCGGGCTGAGGGATCCCCCCCTCATGCACTGGGCTTCTAAGTTGTAAATAATACTGCAATGAACATAGGGGGTGCATGTATTTTTTTTTTAATTAGTGTTTCAGGTTTCTTTGGATGCATTCCCAGAAGTGAAATCTCTGGGTCATAAGGCAGTTTCATCGAGCATATGATGACCAATAAAAAGAACAACTCTCCAAGAGGAAGCAAATGCCAATTAGGCTGGTCCTTTACTCTTCTGCAAGGGTGCATTTGTGTATATTAGGGCTAGGGAAAGAGCACACAAAATCAGACAAATATACACATATACACATGGTGCTAAGGGCTTCTCAAAACTTTAAGTCTGGGTTATGATATTTAGGATAAGGATATGACTACCCAGTGTGTTAAGAGAACCTATGCCAACAGCAGTTTGAAAACCAGCTCTGCTGCTAAGATGTCAGTTTCCTGGTCATGGTCTGGGGGCAGAAAGAGTGCTATTAGACAAAAGGGAAGATCAACACCACATCTTTGGTTCAAGAAGCAGAGACATTTTTTTAAAGGCAAAAATATGTACTGAGTGTATATGTATATAATGCAGAAGTACATTTAACTTCTTGAGATGCATAAGGTGATTGAAATTTAAATACTGAGAGAGATTAAAGATGATATACCAGAAAATACTGTCCATTGGTATGGAGTCATTAATAACAACAAATAAGAACTGGGCATTCCATTAAACATAAATACTGCACACACAGCCTTTTGGAAGGTTCCAAAAGCCATTCCTTTGCTGAAATAATCAGGTCCAATGTCAGCAATGTCCCTGGTACTATGCTCTGCTCAGGTGACATGAAACTAAACACATCACTACACAGCACAGCTTGTGGTCACAGGGAGCTCACAGTCTGGGGAAGAGAGCCACTTAACTTGGTGATAGGTGTCATCCCAAGTATGTACAGCGTGTTATGGAGCCCACGGGAGAGAGGAAGACCTTCTGCCTGGAGAGAGCTGAATGAAGAAAGTTTTTCAGAGACTGTGATGTGAACACCTGAAATCTCTCTCAGGCAATTTCCATCTTCAATACAGTATTATTAACCACAGTGATCATGCCATACATTATATCACATCTCTAGACACAACTTCATGCCCTTTGACCACTTCCTTCCCTCCCCCATTTTGACTTTTGGGTCTTGCTCATGTAATGCCAGGCATGCAAAAAACTAGACAATTCCTACACATGGGAGGCTGAAATTATTCAGAAGGAAATTATGATGAATCATAGTCTGAGAGGGTGGTGACAGAACTACAGATCTCAGAACCAATTTAAGTGCTATAATGAAACTTAATTTCTCATCATATGCAGGATCTGATGATGTCATAAAATCATTACATGGGAGATTTCCTAGAAGAGAATCAGAGAAGATGACATTTCTATGCACAAATACTTCTCACCCTCAGTTTATATAATCATATCCACAACTGAGAAGAGACAAGGTTTGAGCAATGTTAATTATGTGCTATTTGTCAAATGTCAGCAGTATGCCTGAACACTTCACAATGATGGTAAATTCCCATGAAAAATGTGGACATGTTAAAACCTTTTCTTTTTATACCTTCATATATAACCTATACGAATATATGGAAATCAAATATATATTAATATATAAAATAATCATATATTTCATATATAGAAATCACATTTTAAGAGCTTAGTAATCCCATAGGGAACTTTTAAAAACACCAATGCCCTGGACCCACCCTCAGATCCTAATTTAACTTTTCAGGTGAGCTAATCCATCAGATACTCTTTAAAAATCCCACTCAGGTGATTCGAATGTGCAGCCAAATTTGAGACCCACTGTCTTGGCCTGATACAGAGACAAACATAGGATAAAAAAGAAATACTGTGGTGAAGAAAAATTCTAAACCCAGCATTCTCAGAACATTCCAAATGTCTTGAAACGTTCCCTTAGTTTGCAATATAAAATTTTAGAATCATAAAATGACTGGGGCAACATTGAAGATTCTAGGATACAAATACTTAATTCTCAGATAGGACTTGAGTCTGTACTATCCTCATTTACTGGCAAGAACCATATTACAAGTCACTATTTTATTTTTCTTTTCTCTTTTAAGCAGCTTCATTGTTCTGATAAAAAGAATACATGCCTATTGTGAAATATTCAAATAGAGAAAAGAAATATGAAAAAATATCTAAACTTTTCAAATATGATTTTTGACATATGGTAAACATCCTTCTAAAAATCTAAGCATACAAAGAAAGAATGCGAGTTTTACATAAGTGACACTATAATAAGCTGGTGGATGTATTTTAAACAACTTGGCACTATTATGTGGCCAAATATTTGGTCCAATAAATATAGACTTACAAAATATACTTGAAGGGTTGCATATTAACTATGAATTTATGTAGGTTATTTTTAATGTCTAGTGGGTCCTCAATACTGTTCTGATTCACTTTTAACTCTGTGAACTAGAGCAATATAAAAACAAAATATTGTATAATTGTATTTTTATATATTAGGGAAGTACAATTAGAGAGAAAATTGCTTTTAAATATAAATTCTCCCCAAATGAAACTTCTTAGGTATAAATCTAAAAGGTACAGGACTTGTATGCTGAAAACTATAAAATACTAATGAAAGAAAAAAAATCTAAACAAATAGAGAGTTATACCATGTTCATAGATTGGAAGAAAACACAAGATGTTAATTCTCCCCTAAGTGATTATATATTTAACACAACTCCAATAAACACCCTAGTGGGATTTTTTTGTTGACAAAGATAAGGTGACTCAAATTTATATTGAAAGGCAAAAGAGCTGGAATATCTAAAACATCTGGAAAAAATAGTTTGGCAATGTCTTAAAAACGTAAACTTACACTTACCACATGAGTTAGTAATTCTACCGCTGGGTAGAATGAAAACTTATACACCTAAGAGAATGAAAAGTTATGCTCACACAAAAACCTATACACAAATGTTTATGGCATCTGAATCATAAGTACCCAAATTGGAAATAACCCAAACACCAATGGGTGAATGGCTCAAACTGCTACACCCATACAATGGAATAATACCCATCAATAAAAGGAATGAACTAATAAGTGAAAGAAAACAATTCTAAAGTCTGCATACTGTATAATTCCGTTTCTATGACATTCTTGAAAAGACAGACTACAATAATGAGAACAGATCCATAACTGCCAAAATTAGAGGTGGGAAGGAAAGTGAATATAAAGAGAGAGCAAGAAGGAATGTTTGGGGAACAACAGAACTATTCTGCATCCTGGGTAGCATAAAATGGATACATATATGAATATAGGAAAGTTATCCCTTTAAATGGTTCAATATCTAGATCTCGTTTCTAGAAAGCTGGAGGAGCAACTATGATTACTTAAGTGCTAGAATCACGGCTCATGTTATCGGGATTCTCTGACTTCATGACCCATTGAAGGAAAGTAATGAGTTAAGAATATGAATTACTTTTCTTTCTCAAATCCCCAGAACTAAAATTTATCTTGCGATAAAGTTTCAATGGAAATGTTAAAATTTTTTCTCCATTTCTTATTACTTGGGGGGACTGACCTTAGAATTTCTCTCTTTTTTTTTTTTAAATCCTCACCTGAGGATATTTTTCCACTGGTTTTTTTGTTTGTTTGTTTGTGGGGGTTTTTTGCTTTTTTTGTTGTTTTTTTTTAGAGAGAGTGGAAGAGTGGAAAGAGAAATATTAATGTGAGAGAAAAACATTGCTTGATTGTCTCCTGCACACACTGATGATGGCTGGGGCCAAAGAGGAGCCTACAACCGAGTTACGTGCCCTTGGCTGGAGTTGAACCCAGACCCTTCGATCTGCAGGCTGATTCTCTATCCATTGAGCAATACCAGCCAGGGCTAGAATTTCATTTTATATCCACAGATCAAGTATATACATTCCTAGCTAAACATAGAAACACATACATCACAAAGTTTTCTTCTGTACATCTCTGGGAATAGCAGCACATTCAGTATGGGGGGGGGGTGTCCCAGGTGGAAGATAATGTCAGAAAACATGACTTTGTAAGCAAAAGTGATGCGAGTCAACGCAGAACAGAAGAAGAGGTTAGCCATGTGAATGAACCTCTTTTAAAAGTATAACTCACATTAGCAGCACAAGGAAATTGTGGGAAGGGGAGTGGGTGATGGCAGTGTTCTGTATCTTGATTGTGGCAGCAGTCACACAACTCCATGTATTGGTCAACACTCATGGAACTATACACCAGAGAGTAAATTCTACTGTATGTAAATTTTAACATAAAATTTAAAAATGCAATCAACACCACTCCCTAAAAAGATAATATATTCTCACTGCCAAAGACTTGGACAACAGAAATATAATGTTATCTACCAAGACCCATTTAAGATCATGGATTTTAATGTACCAGAGTACAAAAAGTTTATTGATATGGTTTCAGATACCACCTTTAAGAAATTGCCACGTTATAAGGCCTGTTGTGACAAAAAAAGAATATCACTATAAATAGAAAAGACTATTAAAATACTCCTACTTTTCCCCCCTTGCTAGGTGTCTCAATTGGTTGGAGTGTCATCCCATACACCAAAAAGGTTGTGGGTTCAATCCCCAGTCAGGACCCACATGGAAGGCAACAAATTGATGTTTCTCTCTCACATCAGTGTATCTATATATCTAAAATCTATAAAAACATATCCTTTGGTGAGGATAGAAAAATACTCCTACCTTTTCCAATGACATATGTGTGTGAAACCAACTTTTCTTCATACACTTCCACCAAAACACTATCTCAATAGATTGGGTGTAAAAGGAGATGTGAGAATTCAGCTGACTTCTAAGCCAGACAGTAAACAGATTTGCAAAAATGTAAAACAATGCTGCAATTGTTAAATTTTGCTTTGTAATATACAGCTATTTTTCATGAAAATATTTTTGTCATACAATAAGTTGATGTTTTTAAAAAATATATATATTTTATTGATTTTTTACAGAGAGGAAAGGAGAGGGATAGAGAGTTAGAATTATCGATCAGCTGCCTCCTGCCTCCTACTGGGGATGTGCCCATAACCAAGGTACATGCCCTTGACCAGAATCGAACCTGGGACCCTTGAGTCTGCAGGCTGACGCTCTATCCATTGAGCCAAAATGGTTAGGGCATAGGTTTATTGTTCATTATGAGTTAGTCTTTGTAAATGCTGCTTTAATTTATAATCAAATAAGTATGAATTCATATAACACACATAAATGAAAACTCTTTGATAATCTCAGTAATTTAAGTATACAGGGTCCCACAGACCAAAAGGTTTGAGAACCACTGTGCTATACCTTTGTGTATATTCATCAGCAGGAGAATCCATTTTCCTGTGAAATTTTAAGCACGTCTTTCTTTTTTTTCAATATCTTTTTTTTTTTATTGATTTCAGGGAGGAAGGGTGAGGGAGAGAGAAACATCAATGATGAGAGAGAATCATTGATCAGTTGCCTCTGGCACGTCCCACACTGGGGACCGAGCCCACAACCTGGGCATGTGCCTATGGCCAGAATTGAACATGGGACCTTTCAGTCTGCAGGCCGATGCTCTATCCACTGAGGCAAACCAGCCAGGGCTAAGCAAGTCTTTCTTGATTCTAGGTTCCCCTTTGATTTTTCTTTGTTGATCAATTCCTGAAAGGAACAGCTCTTGAATATCACTAGATGAGAAGCTCTAGTTGAGGGCAATTATTATCGAAAGAGTACATGTGACTTCACGCATATGATTTCCAAATCCTTAGTATACATATAGACAGAAATCCTGGGCAGTTTTTGTTTTTTTTTCCCTGCAATGATTCTTGAACATTTTTGCTGGTGGTTTGGATATTGAAGGCCAGCTATACTAGGCTTCCAAGATCTAGTTAGCAAATCATCTAGGTTCCCAGCAGAAGAGCTTCTCTTTTTTAATTTACTAATTTGAGAGAGAGAGAGAAAAGGAGAAGGGGATAGAGGGAGGGGAAAAGGCAGAGGGGGAGGGAGAGAGCACTTTGTTGTTCCACTTGTTTATGCATTCATTGGTTGGTTCTTCTTTTAAAAATTCATTTGAGAGAGAGA